>OZ005657.1:214165677-214466857 GCA_963930645.1 Salticus scenicus
TACACTATAAAATACCCACACAGCACACTTCCTTGAAACAAGGTTGGCTTTAAAGTGAATTTACCATGACAGAGCAAAGTTGCTAATTCAAGGATATCTCAGACCAACTTCAAGTTAGGAAAATTACGCATGCCAAATCAAGCATATTTCTGGCTTAAAATTTCCTTGGCGTCAAGTAACTGTCCGCGCATGCTCTTACTTCTTATTTTCATATAGTTGCCTTGCTACATCTGTTATCATGTTGTTGTCATCTCGCGAAATACGAAGCGAGTGCAGGTGACATTAAATTGAAGGTAAATGATTATTGATTTATTTTTATAATAACTTGTCTAAATAAAATAAAATAAAGCAAGCGGTAATGTTTCAAAGTGTACACCGTGTCCCAAAACTTTAGACTGTCAATAAAATTTGCAATAACATAAAAATTAATAAGGTACAATTAAAATTCGTGAGATAGGCAATAAATAAAAACAGTTTTGCAGATACACACATATGACTTATGATCAAAGGTTTGAAATTATAAAATATACATTAAATGATATAAAAATGTGCTGTCCCAAAAGTATAGACACAATACGGCATTGCATGTTTTCTTTTACATTTTTGTTCACAAAATAAAATATTTTTATTGTCGTCTGCTTCTATAAATGTAGAATAATTTTTTCCTTTAATTGAAATATCGTCTGCTATATATTTAACATAATAATTTAATGAGTTCAATGTATTGTTTTGTTTGTAATTCGGAAAAGATGTTTCCTGCGTATTCTGTTAAAAAATGCCACGTTCCAAAGAAATTTCTAAAGATGAAATTATTAAGATTTTACAATTAAAAGCGCAAGGACAAAATCCAGTACAAATATTGAGAAGAATAAAGACATCCTTGAGCAGTATTTATAAGAGTCAGGAGATCAGATGGAATATGGAATACTCGAAAGCGAGTCGGAAACCAAAGAAAACAACGCTACTTGATGATAGAATGTTATTAAATAAGGCTTCTGTTGATAATTTATCTGTGGGTGGAATTGCATCAACTTCCAGAATTTCAAAAAGTACTCTGAGATCTTATCTCGTAAAATATATGAAAATGGAAAGCAATATACATGCGTAAAATGACTTAAAAACTGCAATTGACAAAGCGTGCTATAAAAAAACTCCTTCTATAATTTAATGCTTAATTAATTCTATGGAACAACGTGTATTTCATGTTATAAAGTGTCGTGGAAATACAATTTAATATTAAAAGTAAGTTTTTAGTTACTCTTATAAATGTAAAGCCAAAAAACACTCACAGGTGTCTATACTTTTGGACAGCACATTTTTATATAATTTAACGTACATTTTATAATTTTAAACCTTTGACCATATTTTATATGTGTATATCAGCAAAACTGTTTTTGTTTATTACCTATCTAGCGAATTTTAATTGTACCTTATTACTTTTTATGTTAATGCAAGTTTTATTGATTGTCTAAACTTTTGGGACACAGTGTATTTCCAGGAATCAAATATTAACGTTTTACTTTACTTTTACGGTAACAGATGCCATTTTATTAAATGTATTCCTTTTAGGGTGGTTTTTAATAGTTTGAAAATAATTTTAATTCAACTTAATTATTCATAAGATAAAACAAGAAAGAAAAATTATGCAGCACGCATTGATAAGTAACACTTTCCAACTGTACGTAATTGTTGTATCGAATAACTTTTAATCTGAAAAAGTTAATTATATCATATTCTATACAAAAAATATTTTAGAATATTAAAAATTCATGTGAATATTTTTATGATTTTTACAATCGAAAGATTTTAAATAGAACTTTTAAAAAATTCTGTCCTAAAACTTAATCCATTGACTTTTTTTTGTTGTTGTTGTTGTCTCTGTAAACAAACTAGTTGCACAGGATCCATTACTGTCATTTTAAATAGGGAACACACCTTAGTGAACTTGATTGTATCATTTTTAAAAAAATCTAAAAATATTTACCGACGCTAGGAGCCGGAAACAAACAAATAGAAAGATAGACTGACAGATATACAAATTGAAATCACATTTTCACTAAAAATAGAAGAAAGTGTTAAAACGCTTAATGTAAACGAAAGTGCTATTCTAGCAAATTTTTATTAATTGCTCTTAATGTAACTGAATATTTTTGTGTGGCCCTGTAAATCTAATGCTAATAATACTATATTATATAGAAGGCAGTCTTTTGTGCATACGAATGATTTGTTTCAATTGCATTAAGCTTTGTGCAAAGTAAAATTATTTAAATTTAGTTTGTAAAAATAACTCTCACAGAACGCAATGCTTTGGAATACTTTAAGTGCCCCTGTACACAAAAAAGTTAGAAATGTACTCGATTTTACATAGGAAACATCCGAAAGGGAACTTGAATAACATAATAAAATTTCATAAAAGTTTCTATGCATTAAAGGTATTAAAATATGGTTTATAGAAACTCCTCTCATAGAACACACAGCTTTCGAATATTTTTGGGTGCCCCTGTGCACAAACTAGTAGAGGTATAAACTTCATTTTCAATAGGGAACACCCGATTGTGAACTTGAATAACATATATCAGTTTCAAAAAATTCCATAAATATTTACGGGAGTTAAAGCACGGTCAGACAGACAGACAGACGAACATATACAAAAATTGAAATCATATTCACACTTGACAAATGTTAGAAAGTGTTAAAAACGCTTAATGTAAACGAAAGTACAAATCTAGCAACTTTTTATTAATAGCTTTTAATATAAATGAATATTTTTGTGTCACCATGTAAATCTAATGCTAATCAAGCTATATGCTATGCAAAGCATTCTTTTGTGCACGCAAATAATATATTAATTTCACTTTCATAAAACTTCGTAGAAACTAAAGGTATGAAAATATAGTTTATAGAAATATCTCTCATAGAACGCAATGCTTTGGAATACTTTTGAGTGTCTCTGTACATAAACAAGTGGTGATATTTACTCTATTTTCTACAGGAAACATTCAGTAATGAACTCGAATAATGTATTTCTATTTCATTAAGATATGTGTACAGTAAAGATATAAAAATATGGTTTATAGAAATACCTCTCATAGAACACAATGCTTTGAAATACTATTAATGGCATTGCATATACTTTATAACTAAAAATACATTTTAATAGCACAATAAAATGTATACAATTGAAATCCCTCAAAATTTTTAGAATTTTAATCTCATGTACCGGACTTGATACAGAGAAAGGAAATAGTTCTAATGAGAATCTGTATATATATATTTTAATCATACTTCCAAGAAATTATATTTCCATATTATAGAAATATAATTTTACACAAGCTTAAGCAGCTTGAACTAATTAATTGCTAATTCCTTAAAACCCAGAAATATTGAAACAGTAAAGTTGTTATGTAAAACTATTAATAACACTGCTCTGCAGGAAAAAAAAAAAAAAAATGGAGTTCTGATACCATTCTTTCTGATTCTCATGTAAAATGACCTCCTGAATCCGAGTATGGATCCCATTTTGTCAGACACCCACCGTTTTCTAGAAATATCACCCCCTCCCTCAATTTCTTTCCCTCTTCAATAATTTTATGACCATGAATTTGATTTGAAGAATGAATAATAATTAATTTAACACCTAAAAATTATATATACACATATGTATATAAAGTTTAAAAAATTACATTAATAACAGATTAAAAAAATGTAAGATACATAATGCTTAATTTCAGTGGTATATCCTCCCCCCCCCCCCCCCACCAAAAAAAAAAAACCCTTGTCATAAATGTCCATGTTTTACAAATTTCCAATTCTGTCGCCCCTCAGAAGATATTTAACAGTTAAAATAATCCTCCCCCCCTTCCTAAAAATCAAATTTATAGCCATAAAATCACCAAAAAATGATAAAAAATAGGGGGCCATTCCTAAACATCTTTGGGTTATAGGGTATGGGCGTCAGATTCGAAATCAGGAGGTTATTTTACATAAGACTATGTTGAAATGGTGTTAGAGGCAATTTTCATGCCGGGCAATATAATCTTTAGATAATGTTATATTATCTTTTAAATTCTCATTTAAAATTACTAATTTTATATTAAGGATATAAGAAAAAGCGTGCGTGTTAGTTTTTTAAGGAAGAAAGAGTTACCTTAATGCAGTTTTTACTTCAAAATAAAGGACATTTTTTTCTTTGTTAAGTTGACGTTCAAACCTATTCAAATTCAAAGTACAATAATTACCTTGTCTTGGATTGTGATATCGGCAAGAAAAGGGACATAAGACAAAAATAGCAAAATTGAGTTCATTTAACTGAAAAATGTGTATGAGGTTCCCCAATGGGCACGAAAAGCATCATATCTTTATCTCACAATTTACCCACATGAGATACATTTATGTCAGTTTTATTGTAGGCTAATCAATGCTTTATTTTTATCCTTAGGCTGATTTTTCAATCCAACTTTTCCGATGTGCGATATAATGCAATCCTGAGCAAATACAAATAATCTGATAGACGTATCCTCTATGCAGGGCTCTCAGCAGTCACAATTTTGATAACCACTTTTTTTTCTTTTAAAGTATTTATTAAGTTTTAAGTAATTATTATTAATCATTTGTAGTATATATATCTTCGAAAGAATAATACAAAGATTGCCTTATATAAAAAAAGGTATTCTAAACAGTGATTGCTGAGAACCCTGCTGTATGCTTCATTTATAGAAACTACGATTGGAATAATTAAATAACTGTTCAAATATCAACTAAAATATTTAGAATATCAACTAGAAGAATAAAAACATGAATTAAAAAAAAAAAAAAAGATAGTAATTAACAAACTAGTAAAGATATGAATCCAGTAAAAGTTATAAATAGGGGAAGAGGGGGGACATTGGGACACTTTTTATAAAAGCATATTATTTTCCAATTTATAAAAGTTTTGATGCTTTTGTGCATTTTTATTTAAATACTTGTGTTATTGGTCACCTTTTAAATGTGTAATGAGCGTCGTTAAATGTGTTTTGCAAACAGAAATAATTAAAACATAACTTATGCAAAAATGTCCCAATGTTCCCCGTGCAGGGGCAGATTGGGACAACACTGATTTAATGATGGGGCACTTTGGGACAACCATCTTTTTATTTATCTAATTACAATATTGCAAAATATTTTGCTAAAGTAAATGAAAGGCTTTCAAAACAATGAATTTGATACAATAACAAATAGTAATAAAGTAGGTAATTATGAAAAAATGAAATTGTTATGAAGCATTACTACATATTCATATCTTAACACACATAAAACCCTGCAAGTCTACACAAAACTTTAATGTTATGTAAGATCTTGTTGATGGCATAGTTAAGTTGAGAACATGATATTAAATAATCTTTCAACAAGAGTTCTTGTTCAGCTGTGAATATTTGTTGAGATGTATATTTGGATTGAAACTTATAATTTATATTTGTAGTACACACTCAATCTTATTTTCTCTCATTTTTTTTCAATCTATTAAATAATGTAGATTTTGGTATATAATATTTAATTGCAACTTCCCTCACAGAAAGTTTATCTTTGATTATTTCATTTATTGCCTTTTCTATATTTCCTTCTGAAATTTTAGTTCTTTCAGTTTTTGGCTTATAATTTCTAATCATTTTCTATTTATTTAAAGAATACCTAGAAAAAAAATTAATACAATTAGCTTATATGTGCAAAAAATAAGTAAATAAATAAAAATATATTGGTGTTAGAAATGAATGGGCCATTGGAGCAGTCCCAATGTGCCCCATGCATTGGTGTCCCAATGTACCCCATCAGGTCATTCCCACACAGCACACTTCCTTGAAACAAGGTTGGCTTTAAAGTGAATTTACCATGACAGAGCAAAGTTGCTAATTCAAGGATATCTCAGACCAACTTCAAGTTAGGAAAATTACGCATGCCAAATCAAGCATATTTCTGGCTTAAAATTTCCTTGGCGTCAAGTAACTGTCCGCGCATGCTCTTACTTCTTATTTTCATATAGTTGCCTTGCTACATCTGTTATCATGTTGTTGTCATCTCGCGAAATACGAAGCGAGTGCAGGTGACATTAAATTGAAGGTAAATGATTATTGATTTATTTTTATAATAACTTGTCTAAATAAAATAAAATAAAGCAAGCGGTAATGTTTCAAAGTGTACACCGTGTCCCAAAACTTTAGACTGTCAATAAAATTTGCAATAACATAAAAATTAATAAGGTACAATTAAAATTCGTGAGATAGGCAATAAATAAAAACAGTTTTGCAGATACACACATATGACTTATGATCAAAGGTTTGAAATTATAAAATATACATTAAATGATATAAAAATGTGCTGTCCCAAAAGTATAGACACAATACGGCATTGCATGTTTTCTTTTACATTTTTGTTCACAAAATAAAATATTTTTATTGTCGTCTGCTTCTATAAATGTAGAATAATTTTTTCCTTTAATTGAAATATCGTCTGCTATATATTTAACATAATAATTTAATGAGTTCAATGTATTGTTTTGTTTGTAATTCGGAAAAGATGTTACCTGCGTATTCTGTTAAAAAATGCCACGTTCTAAAGAAATTTCTAAAGATGAAATTATTAAGATTTTACAATTAAAAGCGCAAGGACAAAATCCAGTACAAATATTGAGAAGAATAAAGACATCCTTGAGCAGTATTTATAAGAGTCAGGAGATCAGATGGAATATGGAATACTCGAAAGCGAGTCGGAAACCAAAGAAAACAACGCTACTTGATGATAGAATGTTATTAAATAAGGCTTCTGTTGATAATTTATCTGTGGGTTGAATTGCATCAACTTCCAGAATTTCAAAAAGTACTCTGAGATCTTATCTCGTAAAATATATGAAAATGGAAAGCAATATACATGCGTAAAATGACTTAAAAACTGCAATTGACAAAGCGTGCTATAAAAAAACTCCTTCTATAATTTAATGCTTAATTAATTCTATGGAACAACGTGTATTTCATGTTATAAAGTGTCGTGGAAATACAATTTAATATTAAAAGTAAGTTTTTAGTTACTCTTATAAATGTAAAGCCAAAAAACACTCACAGGTGTCTATACTTTTGGACAGCACATTTTTATATAATTTAACGTACATTTTATAATTTTAAACCTTTGACCATATTTTATATGTGTATATCAGCAAAACTGTTTTTGTTTATTACCTATCTAGCGAATTTTAATTGTACCTTATTACTTTTTATGTTAATGCAAGTTTTATTGATTGTCTAAACTTTTGGGACACAGTGTATTTCCAGGAATCAAATATTAACGTTTTACTTTACTTTTACGGTAACAGATGCCATTTTATTAAATGTATTCCTTTTAGGGTGGTTTTTAATAGTTTGAAAATAATTTTAATTCAACTTAATTATTCATAAGATAAAACAAGAAAGAAAAATTATGCAGCACGCATTGATAAGTAACACTTTCCAACTGTACGTAATTGTTGTATCGAATAACTTTTAATCTGAAAAAGTTAATTATATCATATTCTATACAAAAAATATTTTAGAATATTAAAAATTCATGTGAATATTTTTATGATTTTTACAATCGAAAGATTTTAAATAGAACTTTTAAAAAATTCTGTCCTAAAACTTAATCCATTGACTTTTTTTTGTTGTTGTTGTTGTCTCTGTAAACAAACTAGTTGCACAGGATCCATTACTGTCATTTTAAATAGGGAACACACCTTAGTGAACTTGATTGTATCATTTTTAAAAAAATCTAAAAATATTTACCGACGCTAGGAGCCGGAAACAAACAAATAGAAAGATAGACTGACAGATATACAAATTGAAATCACATTTTCACTAAAAATAGAAGAAAGTGTTAAAACGCTTAATGTAAACGAAAGTGCTATTCTAGCAAATTTTTATTAATTGCTCTTAATGTAACTGAATATTTTTGTGTGGCCCTGTAAATCTAATGCTAATCATACTATATTATATAGAAGGCAGTCTTTTGTGCATACGAATGATTTGTTTCAATTGCATTAAGCTTTGTGCAAAGTAAAATTATTTAAATTTAGTTTGTAAAAATAACTCTCACAGAACGCAATGCTTTGGAATACTTTAAGTGCCCCTGTACACAAAAAAGTTAGAAATGTACTCGATTTTACATAGGAAACATCCGAAAGGGAACTTGAATAACATAATAAAATTTCATAAAAGTTTCTATGCATTAAAGGTATTAAAATATGGTTTATAGAAACTCCTCTCATAGAACACACAGCTTTCGAATATTTTTGGGTGCCCCTGTGCACAAACTAGTAGAGGTATAAACTTCATTTTCAATAGGGAACACCCGATTGTGAACTTGAATAACATATATCAGTTTCAAAAAATTCCATAAATATTTACGGGAGTTAAAGCACGGTCAGACAGACAGACAGACGAACATATACAAAAATTGAAATCATATTCACACTTGACAAATGTTAGAAAGTGTTAAAAACGCTTAATGTAAACGAAAGTACAAATCTAGCAACTTTTTATTAATAGCTTTTAATATAAATGAATATTTTTGTGTCACCATGTAAATCTAATGCTAATCAAGCTATATGCTATGCAAAGCATTCTTTTGTGCACGCAAATAATATATTAATTTCACTTTCATAAAACTTCGTAGAAACTAAAGGTATGAAAATATAGTTTATAGAAATATCTCTCATAGAACGCAATGCTTTGGAATACTTTTGAGTGTCTCTGTACATAAACAAGTGGTGATATTTACTCTATTTTCTACAGGAAACATTCAGTAATGAACTCGAATAATGTATTTCTATTTCATTAAGATATGTGTACAGTAAAGATATAAAAATATGGTTTATAGAAATACCTCTCATAGAACACAATGCTTTGAAATACTATTAATGGCATTGCATATACTTTATAACTAAAAATACATTTTAATAGCACAATAAAATGTATACAATTGAAATCCCTCAAAATTTTTAGAATTTTAATCTCATGTACCGGACTTGATACAGAGAAAGGAAATAGTTCTAATGAGAATCTGTATATATATATTTTAATCATACTTCCAAGAAATTATATTTCCATATTATAGAAATATAATTTTACACAAGCTTAAGCAGCTTGAACTAATTAATTGCTAATTCCTTAAAACCCAGAAATATTGAAACAGTAAAGTTGTTATGTAAAACTATTAATAACACTGCTCTGCAGGAAAAAAAAAAAAAAAAATGGAGTTCTGATACCATTCTTTCTGATTCTCATGTAAAATGACCTCCTGAATCCGAGTATGGATCCCATTTTGTCAGACACCCACCGTTTTCTAGAAATATCACCCCCTCCCTCAATTTCTTTCCCTCTTCAACAATTTTATGACCATGAATTTGATTTGAAGAATGAATAATAATTAATTTAACACCTAAAAATTATATATACACATATGTATATAAAGTTTAAAAAATTACATTAATAACAGATTAAAAAAATGTAAGATACATAATGCTTAATTTCAGTGGTATATCCCCCCCCCCCCCACCAAAAAAAAAAAAAACCCTTGTCATAAATGTCCATGTTTTACAAATTTCCAATTCTGTCGCCCCTCAGAAGATATTTAACAGTTAAAATAATCCTCCCCCCCTTCCTAAAAATCAAATTTATAGCCATAAAATCACCAAAAAATGATAAAAAATAGGGGGCCATTCCTAAACATCTTTGGGTTATAGGGTATGGGCGTCAGATTCGAAATCAGGAGGTTATTTTACATAAGACTATGTTGAAATGGTGTTAGAGGCAATTTTCATGCCGGGCAATATAATCTTTAGATAATGTTATATTATCTTTTAAATTCTCATTTAAAATTACTAATTTTATATTAAGGATATAAGAAAAAGCGTGCGTGTTAGTTTTTTAAGGAAGAAAGAGTTACCTTAATGCAGTTTTTACTTCAAAATAAAGGACATTTTTTTCTTTGTTAAGTTGACGTTCAAACGTATTCAAATTCAAAGTACAATAATTACCTTGTCTTGGATTGTGATATCGGCAAGAAAAGGGACATAAGACAAAAATAGCAAAATTGAGTTCATTTAACTGAAAAATGTGTATGAGGTTCCCCAATGGGCACGAAAAGCATCATATCTTTATCTCACAATTTACCCACATGAGATACATTTATGTCAGTTTTATTGTAGGCTAATCAATGCTTTATTTTTATCCTTAGGCTGATTTTTCAATCCAACTTTTCCGATGTGCGATATAATGCAATCCTGAGCAAATACAAATAATCTGATAGACGTATCCTCTATGCAGGGCTCTCAGCAGTCACAATTTTGATAACCACTTTTTTTTCTTTTAAAGTATTTATTAAGTTTTAAGTAATTATTATTAATCATTTGTAGTATATATATCTTCGAAAGAATAATACAAAGATTGCCTTATATAAAAAAAGGTATTCTAAACAGTGATTGCTGAGAACCCTGCTGTATGCTTCATTTATAGAAACTACGATTGGAATAATTAAATAACTGTTCAAATATCAACTAAAATATTTAGAATATCAACTAGAAGAATAAAAACATGAATTAAAAAAAAAAAAAAAGATAGTAATTAACAAACTAGTAAAGATATGAATCCAGTAAAAGTTATAAATAGGGGAAGAGGGGGGACATTGGGACACTTTTTATAAAAGCATATTATTTTCCAATTTATAAAAGTTTTGATGCTTTTGTGCATTTTTATTTAAATACTTGTGTTATTGGTCACCTTTTAAATGTGTAATGAGCGTCGTTAAATGTGTTTTGCAAACAGAAATAATTAAAACATAACTTATGCAAAAATGTCCCAATGTTCCCCGTGCAGGGGCAGATTGGGACAACACTGATTTAATGATGGGGCACTTTGGGACAACCATCTTTTTATTTATCTAATTACAATATTGCAAAATATTTTGCTAAAGTAAATGAAAGGCTTTCAAAACAATGAATTTGATACAATAACAAATAGTAATAAAGTAGGTAATTATGAAAAAATGAAATTGTTATGAAGCATTACTACATATTCATATCTTAACACACATCAAAACCCTGCAAGTCTACACAAAACTTTAATGTTATGTAAGATCTTGTTGATGGCATAGTTAAGTTGAGAACATGATATTAAATAATCTTTCAACAAGAGTTCTTGTTCAGCTGTGAATATTTGTTGAGATGTATATTTGGATTGAAACTTATAATTTATATTTGTAGTACACACTCAATCTTATTTTCTCTCATTTTTTTTCAATCTATTAAATAATGTAGATTTTGGTATATAATATTTAATTGCAACTTCCCTCACAGAAAGTTTATCTTTGATTATTTCATTTATTGCCTTTTCTATATTTCCTTCTGAAATTTTAGTTCTTTCAGTTTTTGGCTTATAATTTCTAATCATTTTCTATTTATTTAAAGAATACCTAGAAAAAAAATTAATACAATTAGCTTATATGTGCAAAAAATAAGTAAATAAATAAAAATATATTGGTGTTAGAAATGAATGGGCCATTGGAGCAGTCCCAATGTGCCCCATGCATTGGTGTCCCAATGTACCCCATCAGGTCATTTTCAAAACAAATGTGTAGGTCTAATTTTCTAGAGCATATGGGCTAATGATCTATAGTGGAAATGAAAGCTTAATGTTTATAAAAACACATAGTACTTTTAAAATTAAAATATTTATTTCCTATTACCTAAAAAATCAACATTAGTTTACTTGAAAAAAATTACTTTTCATATGATAAAATAAACTAACCTTGTTCACAGGCAGCAGACTTGAATGATTGAGTTGAAATCACAAATATGAAGATGTACTACTAAGTGCCATCTGTTGTGATTTTTTACAAATTTTATTTTGCAATTATAAAGGGATAAAAGCCTTTGTCCCAATGTGTCCCGTGTCCCAATGTACCCCCTTCTCCCCTACTAGCTAATTTGTCTTATAACTCCTGAAAAAATATAATATATACATATAATCCTTTTGATAATAAAAGGAAATATTAGGTGATTTTGTTTCTGTTTCTCGGCTTTCACAATGTCTTAAAATCACAAAACTAAATTTAAAACTGGTGTAAAATCAATATTTAAACTTTAAAACTTCTTCACAAACCATATATTTTAAGCCAGCACAACCAGTTTCGAAAGGATTTAGCCTTTCTTCATCTGGTGCAAAAAAACACGTGCTACTGCCTTGAAGGCAAAAGCAACGGTTATTCTGGCTTAAAATTTATAGTGTGTGAAGAAGTTTTAAAATTTAAATATGTTTTAAAATATTATTTTTATATTATATAGATATTTCTCGGCGTTTACTATTAATATATATATATATATATATATATATATATATATATATAGGGGAGAGTAGGGATGGGTGGGACATTTTTGGCAAAAATATTTTTTACAAATTTACTTTTACTGGTACAGCACTGTAAGTTTCAGTGAAACAAATTAAAACACTTTAACAGCTTTTAAAAATATAAATTTGACGGCAATTATTAAAATATTAATTTCATAAGCAATTAACAAAGTCATAAAAATGTCCCATCCCTCCCTACTTAACAGCTTTTAAAAATATACATTTGATGGCAATTATTAAAATATTAATTTCATAAGCAATTAACATAGTCATGAAAATGTCCCATCCCTCCCTTATATGAGGGAGAGATGGGAAGGTTTATAAAGTTAAAATAAGTACATAATATACTGGCATACTATGAAAAATGACAAAAACAGTGGATCACTATGTATGTAAGGTTAATTAATTATTAATAGCATCTAATTTTATCCAACATTAGAATATAATGTTACCACTTAAATAAAATTTTCAAATGCTCGATTAGTTCATCATTTTTTTTTTTTTTTACTTCTAGCAGAGAAACTATTGTTTTTTGTTCAAATATTTCAAATTAAGTTTTTGTTACATTTACTTGTTTTGTGGTTCTCTGAACATTAATAAGGTTTTTAATGGCTAGTCTGTGTGTGTTATCAGCATACCTCAAGAACAAATATTACCAAGAAGTGCTAACTGTAATTGATGAATATAATTTCTTTTCTATATTTTATCATTTTCAGGAAAACTGCTCAGGAATGAAAATTAATTCCTCATACATATATGGGAAATAAAGTATTTTTAAAAGTTAAAAGGGTAGACAAAACTCGTGTGAGTGCCACATCAATTATTTTCCATGATTTTGAATTTGTTTCGTGCATTTTCTCTTCCATCTACTCATACATTTGCCTCTTGATATTCTCTGTTTATGGAGTATCAAAATCTTCATTCTTCTTCATTTTCTTATACGGCCCATCCCTCCATGAACTGCTCTGTCCCATCACTCCCTTATCATTATTTAAAAAAAAAAAAAATAATTTAATATTAGACATATGCAACGTTTAGGCTTAATTTAGCTACTAATGCATAAAAGTTATATTATTAGGTATATAAAATATGAAAAGTAATTATGCTGACATCAGTGAGTGACGTTAAAAACTTGCCTTGAAAATTAAGGAATTGTTTACTTTTGGTGTTATAAAATAGTCATTTTGTTACATAAACTTACAGAATTCTCACACTAAAATGATACATAGCAACGGATATGGGGCTGTAGTTACTTCACCGGGTGGAAGTGACAGAAATTAAATACATTGTTTATTTTAAGAATAATTTTAGGTGTCCGATCCCTCCCGACCTTCCCCTGTATATATATATATATATATATATATATATATAATAAAGTATAATAAAATAAAATAAAAATAATACTTCAAGGCATTTGTACAATCAACTGAAATCTAGATATCCGTCTCCAGAGAATGTTCTTGTAATAAAAATTACAGGTTTTATATCTTTTGCGAGAAATAATAAATTTCATTTGATAGTATAAATGTTTATTTTTATTTATTTATTTATTTTTAAGGGAGATACAATATATTTTATTTATTTTCCAAATTAAAATAAATGGTAAATTTAGAAAAATAAGTGAATTCTCAGTATTTTTGTTAGAAAAATAGTTAGATATTTTAATTTCGGAAATCTGAGTTTTTTAAAGAAAATCCTAACCACCACTAATATTTATGCCTAAAGCAGAATTCGAACATGACACTTTTAAATTCCAGTACAAACATGGACATTCGCATTTGTTTGAAATCTACTTTAAACCGTAGGTTCCAGTGTAATAATGCCCCCACCCCCCGCACCTAAAAAAAAAAAAAATCTTTATAGCAATCCCCCCCCCCTCCTTTCAAACTTTTAACTCAATATTTTATCACCTTCCAAAAGATATAAGAGAATAATATAGCTTTGCATTACAAAGTAACATTCTCAGGCAAGTTCTTTTTATGAAAGCAATGCTGCCAGCATTTTAATTTATTCGAAGTATTTTTAGCCCCGCCTTTACTTCATATCACCTATTTTTTAAGAGTAATTTTTTTTCTATTTTATTGTAGTTACACACCGGAGAAAGAATTTCTATAAAGTACTGCGAAATAAAGCTGGAGTAAATTAAAATGTTGGTAGCTATGCTAAAAGTAGTTTGACTACATGCACACACACTTAGAAATATATATATATATATATATATATATAGAGAGAGAGAGAGAGAGAGAGAGAAGGAATCTAGAAGTTCAACTTAAATTTATGTTGCCAGTCCAACTACTATGATAACTTCGACAAAATATGCAATAGATATTTAATGGATTTATCTAATTAAAATTTACGAGAATGAATAGCGTCTAGGTCAGGATTTGAATCTAAGACTTTTGCGTTAACGATTCAAACGCTGTACCAACTGAAGAATCGTGAATGAGAAATGACCTGCATGATTTGCTGATAACACAGTTGATTTTATTTACTTATTTATTTTTCTCCATTTCTTCTGCCAATACAAACACAGTACCATGATAGAAATTCATTCAATTTTAATTCCATAAATTACTGGATAGTAATGAATAACACTGCTCTGCAAGAAAAAAAAAATAAATAAAAAAATAAAAAAATAAATAAAAATATAAATAAATTTCGAGATCTGATACCATTTTTGCTGATTCTAATGTAAATGACCTCCTGAATCCGAATATAACTCGCATTTTGCCCAGTCACCCACAGTTTTCTAAATACACCATTCCCCACTCAATTTCTTTCCCTGTTCGATAATTTTATTACCATGAATTTGATTTGAATAATGAAAAAAAAAATAATTTAACACCTAAAAAAGAAAAAAATAAATAAATAAAGTTTAAAAAATAACATTAATAACAGATTAAAAAAATATAATATATGTAATGCATAATTTCAGTGGCAAATACCCCCCCCCCCACAAAAAAAAAAAAAAAAAAAAAAAAAAAAAAAAAAAAAAACTTGTCGCAGATATCTATGTTTTAGAATTTTCCAACTCTGTAGCCCCTCAGCAGATATTTAACGGTTAAATAATCCTTCCATCTCCTAAAAATCAAATTTATAGCCACAAAATCACCAAAAATGATAAAAATAGGGGTCCATTCCTAAAAAATTGTGAGTGATAGGGAAAAATGGGCGTCCTATTCGGATTCAGGAGGTCATTTTACATAATAATATGCTGAAATGGTGTCAGAGGCAATGTACCTGCGGAGCAGTGTAATTAGAAAAATAATTTTGATCATTTATGCAATAAATTTTTAATATGTTGGTTGATATTTTACAACAACGAAAAGGGATCAGGCCAAGTTCAGACCTAGATCCTCTGAGTTAATGTCCTAACGCTGTCTCACTCTTCGCTCCTGTAAAAATTTATTTATTTAATACACCAAAAATTATTGTATAAATGGTGGAACTTATTATCTGAAATATCTAATTGCCATCAAACAGCTATGGAGTTAAAATAAATAATTTTCTTCTAAGACTGAGTTCGTATTCCCAAAACAGACAAAGTGAAAATTTTTAACTTTCATATGAACGAGCCATGTGAGTTATCATCCTAGAACTTAGTTGAAAGAGGGTTGGGAGTTAACATAAGTGCCCAAGTTCAAATTCTTGACAAAATCATTTTCTGTTCTTGTAAAAATTAATTTGGATAACTCACCAAAAATCTACATAAAATGTGATTGATCGTCCTAGAAATAAGAATGTATTAAGTTATCTACATCAGGTTAAGAGCGTAGAATAACTATCTTCTCCAACAGCCAAAACCCATTTTATTCTATAGGGAAATTTATTTATAGAATTAATCATTACCTTATGTATTTTTTTTAAATCCATTTTCATACTGGGAAAATTCACAATATTTAAATTTGTACATGTTTTATAAAAGTAGTTTCATAAAGTTTTCATTTTTACTTTAAAAATACGAAAAATTAAACAATTGCATTTTTCGCTTCTTTTTGTGTACGGAGGAGTCATTGAAATTTAAAAGATAAATTTTTAGAAAAACGAGAACGTATTTAACGGTTGTGGTTTTTCCAAAAGTGAAAAAGGAATTTAAATAAATACATTAGGTTATGAGTCATTCTGTAAATAAATTTCTGCATAGAATAACATGAGCTTTAGCTGTCGACGAAGAATGCAATGGCATTAAAACCATGTTTGATAAGCAATATTTGCTTCATGTATGCTGTAGAGTAGAGAAGAGGATTATTTCTTCGCAGCTGGCTTCCGGCGACGATAAGTAGAAAGTTCCTTTGCGTTTGATGTAGAATCGGCAGTAAAAGTATCCGAGCACTAGCAAAAATTCCTACGTAAAAAAATTACACTTAATATAGTTTTGTTGAATAAATCCTTGTTGAGTTCTGTTCTTAGTCAGTCTATGAACATGATTCGACAAGAACTTATTTAACAAAACAGTATTAAGTGTACTTTTTTTACATAAGAATTTTTGCTAGTACTAGGGTACTTTTGCTGCTGACTGTATCATGTTAAAAACATGCTTGGCAAGTAAAATTTGATTCACGTTTGCTGCATCAAGTATAATTCATAATTGATGCATCAAGTATAATTCATAATTGATGCATCAAGTATAATTCATACTTGGTTCATCAAGTATAATTCATACTTGATGTGTATTACTTGATTCATATGAGCTGTGGAAAACTTAGTGCATGCTTGATACGTATCACTGGATTCATGTTTGAACTATCAAGTCTAAAGCAAGTGGGACAAGTGTAAACTAGGATTCTTGATCTTGACTTGCATTAAACTTACAGGCTTGAGATGTCAAGCTCGATGCAAGTTTCTTGACTTGAGTTGTCAATGTTGATGATAGCTTAATGCAAGTTCTCTGTGCTGTCTGGGTTTTCAAAACAAATGTGTAGGTCTAATTTTCTAGAGCATATGGGCTAATGATCTATAGTGGAAATGAAAGCTTAATGTTTATAAAAACACATAGTACTTTTAAAATTAAAATATTTATTTCCTATTACCTAAAAAATCAACATTAGTTTACTTGAAAAAAATTACTTTTCATATGATAAAATAAACTAACCTTGTTCACAGGCAGCAGACTTGAATGATTGAGTTGAAATCACAAATATGAAGATGTACTACTAAGTGCCATCTGTTGTGATTTTTTACAAATTTTATTTTGCAATTATAAAGGGATAAAAGCCTTTGTCCCAATGTGTCCCGTGTCCCAATGTACCCCCTTCTCCCCTACTAGCTAATTTGTCTTATAACTCCTGAAAAAATATAATATATACATATAATCCTTTTGATAATAAAAGGAAATATTAGGTGATTTTGTTTCTGTTTCTCGGCTTTCACAATGTCTTAAAATCACAAAACTAAATTTAAAACTGGTGTAAAATCAATATTTAAACTTTAAAACTTCTTCACAAACCATATATTTTAAGCCAGCACAACCAGTTTCGAAAGGATTTAGCCTTTATTCATCTGGTGCAAAAAAACACGTGCTACTGCCTTGAAGGCAAAAGCAACGGTTATTCTGGCTTAAAATTTATAGTGTGTGAAGAAGTTTTAAAATTTAAATATGTTTTAAAATATTATTTTTATATTATATAGATATTTCTCGGCGTTTACTATTAATATATATATATATATATATATATATATATATAGGGGAGAGTAGGGATGGGTGGGACATTTTTGGCAAAAATATTTTTTACAAATTTACTTTTACTGGTACAGCACTGTAAGTTTCAGTGAAACAAATTAAAACACTTTAACAGCTTTTAAAAATATAAATTTGACGGCAATTATTAAAATATTAATTTCATAAGCAATTAACAAAGTCATAAAAATGTCCCATCCCTCCCTACTTAACAGCTTTTAAAAATATACATTTGATGGCAATTATTAAAATATTAATTTCATAAGCAATTAACATAGTCATGAAAATGTCCCATCCCTCCCTTATATGAGGGAGAGATGGGAAGGTTTATAAAGTTAAAATAAGTACATAATATACTGGCATACTATGAAAAATGACAAAAACAGTGGATCACTATGTATGTAAGGTTAATTAATTATTAATAGCATCTAATTTTATCCAACATTAGAATATAATGTTACCACTTAAATAAAATTTTCAAATGCTCGATTAGTTCATCATTTTTTTTTTTTTTTTTTTACTTCTAGCAGAGAAACTATTGTTTTTTGTTCAAATATTTCAAATTAAGTTTTTGTTACATTTACTTGTTTTGTGGTTCTCTGAACATTAATAAGGTTTTTAATGGCTAGTCTGTGTGTGTTATCAGCATACCTCAAGAACAAATATTACCAAGAAGTGCTAACTGTAATTGATGAATATAATTTCTTTTCTATATTTTATCATTTTCAGGAAAACTGCTCAGGAATGAAAATTAATTCCTCATACATATATGGGAAATAAAGTATTTTTAAAAGTTAAAAGGGTAGACAAAACTCGTGTGAGTGCCACATCAATTATTTTCCATGATTTTGAATTTGTTTCGTGCATTTTCTCTTCCATCTACTCATACATTTGCCTCTTGATATTCTCTGTTTATGGAGTATCAAAATCTTCATTCTTCTTCATTTTCTTATACGGCCCATCCCTCCATGAACTGCTCTGTCCCATCACTCCCTTATCATTATTTAAAAAAAAAAAAAATAATTTAATATTAGACATATGCAACGTTTAGGCTTAATTTAGCTACTAATGCATAAAAGTTATATTATTAGGTATATAAAATATGAAAAGTAATTATGCTGACATCAGTGAGTGACGTTAAAAACTTGCCTTGAAAATTAAGGAATTGTTTACTTTTGGTGTTATAAAATAGTCATTTTGTTACATAAACTTACAGAATTCTCACACTAAAATGATACATAGCAACGGATATGGGGCTGTAGTTACTTCACCGGGTGGAAGTGACAGAAATTAAATACATTGTTTATTTTAAGAATAATTTTAGGTGTCCGATCCCTCCCGACCTTCCCCTGTATATATATATATATATATATATATATATATATATATATAATAAAGTATAATAAAATAAAATAAAAATAATACTTCAAGGCATTTGTACAATCAACTGAAATCTAGATATCCGTCTCCAGAGAATGTTCTTGTAATAAAAATTACAGGTTTTATATCTTTTGCGAGAAATAATAAATTTCATTTGATAGTATAAATGTTTATTTTTATTTATTTATTTATTTTTAAGGGAGATACAATATATTTTATTTATTTTCCAAATTAAAATAAATGGTAAATTTAGAAAAATAAGTGAATTCTCAGTATTTTTGTTAGAAAAATAGTTAGATATTTTAATTTCGGAAATCTGAGTTTTTTAAAGAAAATCCTAACCACCACTAATATTTATGCCTAAAGCAGAATTCGAACATGACACTTTTAAATTCCAGTACAAACATGGACATTCGCATTTGTTTGAAATCTACTTTAAACCGTAGGTTCCAGTGTAATAATGCCCCCACCCCCCGCACCTAAAAAAAAAAAAAATCTTTATAGCAATCCCCCCCCCCTCCTTTCAAACTTTTAACTCAATATTTTATCACCTTCCAAAAGATATAAGAGAATAATATAGCTTTGCATTACAAAGTAACATTCTCAGGCAAGTTCTTTTTATGAAAGCAATGCTGCCAGCATTTTAATTTATTCGAAGTATTTTTAGCCCCGCCTTTACTTCATATCACCTATTTTTTAAGAGTAATTTTTTTTCTATTTTATTGTAGTTACACACCGGAGAAAGAATTTCTATAAAGTACTGCGAAATAAAGCTGGAGTAAATTAAAATGTTGGTAGCTATGCTAAAAGTAGTTTGACTACATGCACACACACTTAGAAATATATATATATATATATATATATATAGAGAGAGAGAGAGAGAGAGAGAGAAGGAATCTAGAAGTTCAACTTAAATTTATGTTGCCAGTCCAACTACTATGATAACTTCGACAAAATATGCAATAGATATTTAATGGATTTATCTAATTAAAATTTACGAGAATGAATAGCGTCTAGGTCAGGATTTGAATCTAAGACTTTTGCGTTAACGATTCAAACGCTGTACCAACTGAAGAATCGTGAATGAGAAATGACCTACATGATTTGCTGATAACACAGTTGATTTTATTTACTTATTTATTTTTCTCCATTTCTTCTGCCAATACAAACACAGTACCATGATAGAAATTCATTCAATTTTAATTCCATAATTACTGGATAGTAATGAATAACACTGCTCTGCAAGAAAAAAAAAATAAATAAAAAAATAAAAAAATAAATAAAAATATAAATAAATTTCGAGATCTGATACCATTTTTGCTGATTCTAATGTAAATGACCTCCTGAATCCGAATATAACTCGCATTTTGCCCAGTCACCCACAGTTTTCTAAATACACCATTCCCCACTCAATTTCTTTCCCTGTTCGATAATTTTATTACCATGAATTTGATTTGAATAATGAAAAAAAAAATAATTTAACACCTAAAAAAGAAAAAAATAAATAAATAAAGTTTAAAAAATAACATTAATAACAGATTAAAAAAATATAATATATGTAATGCATAATTTCAGTGGCAAATACCCCCCCCCCCCCCCACAAAAAAAAAAAAAAAAAAAAAAAAAAAAAAAAACTTGTCGCAGATATCTATGTTTTAGAATTTTCCAACTCTGTAGCCCCTCAGCAGATATTTAACGGTTAAATAATCCTTCCATCTCCTAAAAATCAAATTTATAGCCACAAAATCACCAAAAATGATAAAAATAGGGGTCCATTCCTAAAAAATTGTGAGTGATAGGGAAAAATGGGCGTCCTATTCGGATTCAGGAGGTCATTTTACATAATAATATGCTGAAATGGTGTCAGAGGCAATGTACCTGCGGAGCAGTGTAATTAGAAAAATAATTTTGATCATTTATGCAATAAATTTTTAATATGTTGGTTGATATTTTACAACAACGAAAAGGGATCAGGCCAAGTTCAGACCTAGATCCTCTGAGTTAATGTCCTAACGCTGTCTCACTCTTCGCTCCTGTAAAAATTTATTTATTTAATACACCAAAAATTATTGTATAAATGGTGGAACTTATTATCTGAAATATCTAATTGCCATCAAACAGCTATGGAGTTAAAATAAATAATTTTCTTCTAAGACTGAGTTCGTATTCCCAAAACAGACAAAGTGAAAATTTTTAACTTTCATATGAACGAGCCATGTGAGTTATCATCCTAGAACTTAGTTGAAAGAGGGTTGGGAGTTAACATAAGTGCCCAAGTTCAAATTCTTGACAAAATCATTTTCTGTTCTTGTAAAAATTAATTTGGATAACTCACCAAAAATCTACATAAAATGTGATTGATCGTCCCAGAAATAAGAATGTATTAAGTTATCTACATCAGGTTAAGAGCGTAGAATAACTATCTTCTCCAACAGCCAAAACCCATTTTATTCTATAGGGAAATTTATTTATAGAATTAATCATTACCTTATGTATTTTTTTTAAATCCATTTTCATACTGGGAAAATTCACAATATTTAAATTTGTACATGTTTTATAAAAGTAGTTTCATAAAGTTTTCATTTTTTACTTTAAAAATACGAAAAATTAAACAATTGCATTTTTCGCTTCTTTTTGTGTACGGAGGAGTCATTGAAATTTAAAAGATAAATTTTTAGAAAAACGAGAACGTATTTAACGGTTGTGGTTTTTCCAAAAGTGAAAAAGGAATTTAAATAAATACATTAGGTTATGAGTCATTCTGTAAATAAATTTCTGCATAGAATAACATGAGCTTTAGCTGTCGACGAAGAATGCAATGGCATTAAAACCATGTTTGATAAGCAATATTTGCTTCATGTATGCTGTAGAGTAGAGAAGAGGATTATTTCTTCGCAGCTGGCTTCCGGCGACGATAAGTAGAAAGTTCCTTTGCGTTTGATGTAGAATCGGCAGTAAAAGTATCCGAGCACTAGCAAAAATTCCTACGTAAAAAAATTACACTTAATATAGTTTTGTTAAATAAATCCTTGTTGAGTTCTGTTCTTAGTCAGTCTATGAACATGATTCGACAAGAACTTATTTAACAAAACAGTATTAAGTGTACTTTTTTTACATAAGAATTTTTGCTAGTACTAGGGTACTTTTGCTGCTGACTGTATCATGTTAAAAACATGCTTGGCAAGTAAAATTTGATTCACGTTTGCTGCATCAAGTATAATTCATAATTGATGCATCAAGTATAATTCATAATTGATGCATCAAGTATAATTCATTACTTGGTTCATCAAGTATAATTCATACTTGATGTGTATTACTTGATTCATATGAGCTGTGGAAAACTTAGTGCATGCTTGATACATATCACTGGATTCATGTTTGAACTATCAAGTCTAAAGCAAGTGGGACAAGTGTAAACTAGGATTCTTGATCTTGACTTGCATTAAACTTACAGGCTTGAGATGTCAAGCTCGATGCAAGTTTCTTGACTTGAGTTGTCAATGTTGATGATAGCTTAATGCAAGTTCTCTGTGCTGTCTGGGTATAAACTCTTCATCAGAGATGGGCAATATACTTCAAAAAAGTATATTATATACAATATACAAATACTCGTCTATTTTGTCCAAAAATATACAATATACAAATACTTTTTAGAATTTTGAAAATATACAATATACTCTTGATTCAAAAAGTATATTTGATATACACTAAGCGACAAAAAAAAAAGCCGCACTTGGATGTTTTCCTTTTCGCCTTCTACAACCGCCAATTTTATCGTTTAAAAAGCAAATTTTCGAACAGATTTTACTATGTTGTCCTCCACATACACTTTAGCTTTGAGTCCAGTGTTAAAAACAAAATGCAATTGTCAGGAAAATTGTAATTTTAGAATTTATTTCAAAAATGGTAAGAATAAAGCAGTTAACGATGCCACAAAAATTATTAATTTTTGAATGAAAACCAACAAATATTTTAATGCGTGAGATGGCAAAATAATTAAATGTTAACGAAATATTGGTAAAAGGGTTTTCAGCAAGATATAAAAGTTTTTGGCCGTTTAAACTGAAAATTTGGTTTTAGGTGGCCACACTGCTCATCCAAGAGAGATGACCGGAAGTTAAAAAGCCATTGCTTATAAAATCGGTTTGTATTACATTTAGAACATAAAAGAGCTTCAGAAAAAGTGTTTAGTAGCATAATTTCTTTAACTACAGTACAACAACTATTAAACAAAGCAGGTTTAAATGACAGAAAATTTGAAAAAATTCCATTCTTAGTGAAGAGAAGTAGGAAAGCAAGACCTCAGATGGCTAGAAAAATTAAAAAATGATTAGATAATCACTGGGCTGAACTGGTTCTCTGTGATGAGTCAAGTTTAACTTATTTCGAGCTAAAGAAAACAAGCAGATCTGACAACGAAAATATGACCGACTTAATGAAAATCGCACTTTTAAAACAGTGACACATCCTCCGTACATTATGGTACGGAGGTGCATAACTTTTCAAACACTCGGGAAAATTTTTATGCTTAAGGGATCAATTAACTCGAAATAAAACACAATCTGCATAAAAGTGGTGCCTGACCGATTATTTTGGAGGTACCTTGGACATTTCCGTAAACAGTATTTGAAGATAATAAGGCACCTTACTACACGGCGTCTGTAGTAAGTTTATTCACTTCAAATTGTCAAAATTTCTTATACATCCCCATGAGAACCTATAATTCTGTAAGTAATCATATTTTTTTTCACTTTAAGTTAAATATCACAGAGGATATAATAGAATTTCTTCTTTACCAGACATGGAAATAGTCAAAATCGCGATCCGCTCGAAAATGTTTCGTCTATAAAAAGGCGGGGGAGAGGGGAAGGGTTTCGAAATTTGCAGCCTATAACTCTGCCAGAACTAGAAAAAATTGTTTATGATATTTGGCACACTGAAATTTCTGAGATTTATGCTAAAACACTGTATAAAACTATGCCATTGCGCATTAATACTGTTATTCCATATAAAGGTGGAATTAACCCAATGCAGAATACATATTTATAACAAAAAATTGCTTAGATTTAACAAATAAATTGTTTTATTTCATATATTAAAATATAACTTGTATATTTCATATAATAAACCATAATAGAATGAAAAGCGTATGGTTATAGCATTATGTTCAAAAAGAAAGTTTTACGCAGATTTTTAAAAAGTACTTCGTAAGGTGCGATAAAGCGAATTATTAAATCGAAAATATACATAGATATCATTTCATACCTTTGGTCTTATGCAAACAAGAGAGTTTTATTTGTTTCAAACATTAATTTTAAAGTTATTACAAATAAAAAAGGTATAAGTCATTTTTTCTGCAGTGCGGCTTTTTTTTTTTGTCGCTTAGTGTACTTTCAGAATATACTTTTAAAAATTAATTTTTATATGTGGTTGTAGTATTTGTAATTATGTAAAAATGTATCGTTTCGTTTATTTAATTTCTTACTAAGAATAAATGAGTTAATATTTTACTTAGAAATCAAAATCAGTATTTTATGCACTTAAATAAAAATATTTAGGCAATTAGGAATTCATAAATAATTAGAAAATAAACATATAAAAATTTTCTTGGAAGTAAGCTATTATCATAATAATGAAGAATTACTCCTCTAAAAATGTAATAAAATACTGTGTTATATAATGCTATCATTCTCTCTAATTAGATAGCACAAACAATTAACGAACAAATTAATTTACTTCGTTCAATTACATTATCTTGTTCATTTTATATGTTTAGTTACTCATCATAATAGTAGATTTGGTAATAATGAGATGTGAGTAATCCGAAAATCACAAAATGTATGTGGTATCCGTCTGTACATTAGTCAGTTTGTTAATGTCATAGTTTGTATAGACAATATCTCGAAAACAAATTATCTTAAGGAAATCGGACACGTTTCAAAATATCACTTTGATACTGGAAAGAACCCTGTTGATTTGTAACATTCGAATTTAAAAACTTCATTAGTTATCCAAAATTTGAGGTTTCTTTTACATGGTAGAATAATGCAAAATTTGGCATAAACCTGCATTATGATGATCATATGCATCATAAAGATCTCAGATCAGTTTTGAAATATAATTTATGATACTGGCATGAACAATAACTAGGGCACATTTTATTTTTAAAAAATCGTAAGTTATTTCAAATTTAAGTTTTTCTTAACATGAAGGAATTTCACATAAATATATATTATGAAGATTATTTTCTTAGTAAACATGTCTGACTAGTTTTAAAATATCATTTATCATATTGGTATTAACATTTCTTGATAATCAACATTTTAATTTAAAAGCTTTTTAAGGTATGCGAATTTAAAGATTTTTTATAACAGGGCATACAAACTAATAATTTATTATTATTATTTAATCACAAGTTTATGTGACATATTTCACTATTTCACATGAACTTGCATTATGTAGTTTATTGCATTGGAAATAGCATATAGAATTTCATGAAAACTAAAATATGACATAAACTCTAGTGAAATTAATCAGTAAATTATGATAACATAAATGTATAGAAGTTGGGGGAGGGTAGCTTAGTGGGTGGGCGATTTAAATTTTTGGCCATGCTGATTAATCGACCGAATTTATTTCGCTTACTATGAGTACACTATATCCTACAGTAGGAAATTTATGAGAAAATGTATGATAAGGAATTGAGCAGAGTCTACTTATCCCAACTCACATTTTGATGTCCAAATGCCAAAGAACACAAACTGTTAAAATGATGTATCATATGTTATAAAATCTGAAGGAATAATTTATTCTTCATAAAGATATAAACTTATATATTTGATTATAATTCTCTACTGTTTTATTGTGATACTGTGTTAAAATATTATAAATTTATGTTACATAATACTAATTTATAAATATAAATACAGACGTACCTGTGTAAATGCAGTTTGAAGTTTGGAACTCCTTTTACACGATATTAAGGCTCTTTTGTATAATGCCTTTTATTTATCTTTAAGGTAATTAAAGTCTTAATCGAATAAATTATTAAAAAAAGAATAAATAAATGTACCTAACAACTTTTACTTATAATTTTGTTTTGTCAACCAGATCTTTACGTTTCGATTTTATTCTTGTATCTATTATACTACTATTTTATTATAATTATTATTATTATCCTACATTATACAATTATTATTATCCATTTTATTATATTCTATTATACTCCCATTTTCATCTTTTTAAGTCATCGTAAGAAATTTTCCGCCCAGTTTCTTCCTTCCTTTCTTTTCTTTTCTTCTTCTTCTTCTTCTTTTTTTTTTAAATATTTTCACCTTTTTTATCCATGTTTAAGATGTAAGAAAATAAAATTTTGTACCTTTCTATATGACTGAAATCTATATAAGTAAAATGAAGCGTCCACAAAATGAAAACGGATATTTTCGATAGGAAAACTATTAAAAGCAAATTTTTCACTAGGCATTTCCATCCCCAACTCTAAACTAAATTATTTTAAAGACGCCTTTCTCTGATACCTAATTAATTCTATAATCAAATAAAAAGATTTAAGATTAAAAAAAGAAAAAAAAAAAAAAAAAGAAACAAAAGAAACAAAAGGTGTAATGATCACTTCCGTTTTACAGATGCATGTGGACATTGAGGACATCTATGGAAAGAGAACTGATTTGTTTGGGTTTATCCCTCCCTCTACGGTCATTTCTTGAACACCAGGTTTAATTAGACCCCTATGGAGACAGGAAGTGAAGGAAAAAAACACATTTTGTATTTTGTACTTTCTTTTAAATACTGAAAGTGTCCGCTATCATAAAATACCCATTTGTAATAGTATGTTATCACTTAATTCTTATTGAGGTCAGTCAACAGGGGGTGTTGGGTTGGTAGTCAGTCAACATTGAGAAAATAATTGTCAGTCTCTAGGGGCATTTGAGCTGAGTTCCCATAGCAAAAACAGTGTTCTAAATGTGAGATGAAAGATTTTTTTTTTTTTTTTTTTTTTTTTAAAGAAGTTGGGAATTTTGAGATAAAGTATATTGTATATTAATCTCTGTAAAATATACAATATACTGCCTAAAATGTATATTAGATACAATATACAAATACTTTTTAAAATATTGCAAAATATACAATATACAATATAAAATTGTATATTGAATATACTATATTATATACAAGTATATAATATACTGCCCACCTCTACTCTTCATGCACTTACCATTTTCTAAATTCATTTTCTCCACAACTTTATCTAACACTCTACCTTGTCTATTTTGTTCTTCTTGTATCAAGTGTAACTGTCCATAATTTTTTTCTAAAACAGCTACATAAAGACAAGAGAAAATAAAATTTTTAATAAACAGTTAAAATGGTGAAAATTAAGAAAGAAAAAAGGGGGTGAGGGAGCACTTTTTACAGGGTTGCCACTCAAGCAGGAGAATGAAATTCCCTGAACTTTTCCATAAATATTCTAAGAAAAGTCCAGTCTAACTGTATATTCATCAACATTGGTTGTGTTGAGGGCAAAATCATTATGGTACCACTTGAAATCACAAAAGTTCTATATAATAAAAGTTGCATATAGTGATAGTATCTGTTGCTTATAAGTGAGATAAGAAATTTCTTTCATGGGCGAAAAAGAAGGGTCGGTGTGTTTAAAACAAATGGCAGAAGTGAAAAAAAAAAAAAAAAAAAAAAAGAAAAAAGAAAAAGAAAGAAAGAAAGAAAAAAGACCCTACGTTGGCGGGGAAAATTTGTTTATTTTTTGGCAATCATATGAAATTCCCTGACTTTTCCCAGATCTTAGCTATAATAGTCATAATCCCTGACACAGGGTTCCCACTCAATTTTAGAAATAAAATTCTTTGACTTTTCCAGGTCTATTTTTAGAAAATTCCAGTCATAATATTAGGTTCGCGACATATGAAATAGCTCATGGTGTAAAACAGAACATAGTTCGCGACATAAAAGACAACATAGTAATATGACTTGCGATATAAATTGAATGCTCAAAAAGCATTTTCGAGGTTTATATCATCATTTTTCCAGGTTTTAAAGCAATATTTACAATTTTCCCTGACTTTTTTCAGTAATTTCAAATTCCCTGACTTTTCCAGGTTTTCCCTGACCCGTGGGAACCCTGCTGACATTTCCAGGTAGCGTGTCAACCCTGTTTTTATCACAAACTTAACGTAAATAGATAATTGGAACATAGCTGTTTTATGCAGAAAGTGGTTATAACCGGCTTACACAGGTAGAAATTGGCTAAAAAATTTTCTCTGAGGTTTTATTAATAGTATTAAACTTCTAAATACATTTTATTCACAATAAATAAAAAATAAAATAATGTGGATAATTTTAATAAAAAGAAATATGTATATACACTAAAAGGAAAAAAAAAAGTATACAATAAAAGGGGAAGTAAAAAAAAAAAAAAAAAAAAGATTGATAAAGTATTCTATATAATTTTGAATTTGTAACTCGTTAATATATTATAAATCTTTGTAAAATTTCTTTTAAAAATATTTTTAAATAAAAATTCAACACCATACAATATACTGTATGGTGTTGAATTTTTATTTAACATGTTTAACAAACATAAAAGCATCCAGTTTTCAAATAAAAGCCTTGAAGTCCTCACACAAATTTATAATACAAGACAAACATCTATATCATTTTGAAAATTTCTACTTATTTAAAAGAGCATTCATAATCTTATTTTTGATTTTATTGTTTATGCAACATGTCAAATACATATATACATTTTATGGTTAATTATGGATTACAAATTTTATTAGTATCATTTCATAGTTTCTGCCTGTTGTTGCTACTTGCTGGCAGAAACTAATTTTGCCATGCTGGTTTTAACAGGTTATAACCAGTTAGGGATGTGGGTTTTCCGGAAAATTTTGAAACTGAAAATTTTCTGGAAAATTTACCGAAAATTTTCAATCTTTAAATTACGAAGGTTTTTTAAAATAAAACTAAACACATAAAAAGCTACAAGTAAACAAAACTATTAAAAGAAAAGTATGAATAATTATTCAATTCAAAAAGAAATTAATAAACAAAACAGAGAAATTAGGATTTAATGGTTTATTAAACATGTATAAAGCTAAAGTTATAATTTTTAATAACTGTTTTGCATGTATAATGGTTGAATAATCTATAGAAAAAAGGTGTCTGTGAACATTCTGTAGCTGTCAGAAACCTTCACATATCGCTGCCAACAGCTGAACCCATTTCATTATACAGGAAAAAAATTTATGAGAAATAATGATTTTTTTTTTCTTTTAATTCTGTTTTCATTATTTTAAAATAATAATAATAATAATAATAAAAATAATCTAGAAAAATTAAATTTGCCTTTGTTTTTCCCAAAATTTATTTAATTTTTAATACTTCATACTGAAGTTACAAGAGGAAAGAAAACGATCAAAGTTCTTTCTTGCACTTTATAATTTCAAAATAAAACATTAAAAAAAAAAAAAAAAAAAAAAAAAAAAAAAAACTTTTTGAAAAACAAGAACAAATTTAAAAATTGTGAATATTCTGAAACTAAACAGAATAAATAAAAAAAAAAAAAAAAAAAGAGGTAATTATCATAATGAATTTCTGTTTAGAATAGTATGGGGTTTGGCTGCTAGTGGCAGCAAAATTATTAATACACACATCCATATTTTTCTTTAATTTGATCGCTAGTTTTTATCATGAACTTAATTTTTTATAAACTATATAAAACTAAGATCATGACTTGATAAATATTTACTTCACAAAATAGTATTAGGTGCACATCTTTTAAATAGAAATTGTTAGCGCATCAATAATTTTGCTGCCGACTATACAAGGTAATTAATAAGGTATGGCTCAGACCATGCCAGGGCCATCAAAATTCTTTTGATTTTTACTTTTTTCGATTTGTTCTATTTAAAGGAATAACTTGCGAACACAAAATCATATTTTTTAATAGTTTGTGGTATTGGATAATGGATGTATGTAATCCTCTATTCAAAAACATTAATCTGGAAGTTTGAGATTTTTTTAATTATTATTGTTATTATTTAACTTTAAATGTAACACCTTTATGAGATTTTTCAAGCACAATTCAATTCCGGATATCTTAAGCAAATAAAAAAATATTGAGTTCTTTCAACTAAACCTCCAGTTACAAGATATAATTCATTTCATCTATTTGATTTCCTTAAATTTTAATTAAAATCTTGCTGTTTATTTATTTAGGCAATTTTGCTTGCATTTAAGAATTTAAATATTTTTTAAATTTTAATTATTGTATATATTTTTATTGACATTTTATGAACAGAAAGAGAGAATTCTTTTTAGTTGACTTACTGCAAAAAATAGAATCCCTCAATAAATATGCATATAAAATAATATTATGACATTTTATTATTTATGAAACACACAATTAAAAGCTTCAACTTACCTGCTACTGTTGAATGTGGCATGTGAGGGTCAAGTGATGAGTATGAAGCGTGTGTACCTAATGGTGAACGTGATGTGTGTGTACCTAATGGTGAACGTGATGTGTGTGCAACTAATGGTGAACGTGATGTGTGTGCAACTAATGGTGAACGTGATGTGTGTGCAACTAATGATGAACGGGATGTGGGTGCTACTGTAGGTATATGTGATGTGGGTGCTACTGTAGGTATTGTACAACCGCGATAACTTGGCACGCGAATCAGGTGTTTTCAGAGGATTCCATTAAAGAAATAAGGTGAGAGGTTGTGTTTCCATGGTAATACAGAGTAATGTTTTTCAGGTATTTTTAATTACTATTTAAAAGAAGCGTTCGGAGGTACTATTGTTTACAAATTTTAAAGCTTCGGCGATCAAATAACATTAAAAAATAAATTTTGATTTTTTAAAATAAAGTAATCTTAATGACTTCCGAGAAGTTATCTTTAAGTACAATCATTATCAGCAGAAAGGGATGAAAGAAGTAACTTAATTAAACTTTTAAAAAGTTTATTTCTACAATGTATGAAATAAAAGAAACCATGATTAATACCATTACAGTTTTGATAAAATAAATATTAAATTATTGTAATTGTCATTAAATAACATGACATAATCATATAATGGTTGTAATAAAAGTAGAAAGGAAGAAATTTCATTAGTCACGATAGTTAATATTTACAAAACATTCAATTATGATATATTTTTAGATTTAAATAATTGAACTACTCATGATAGTGAATATTTACAAAAAAAAAAAAAAAAAAAAAAAAAAAAGAAAGAAAGAAAGAAACGATTTTACGTATATTGCGAGAAGTTAAAAGCTAAACGACTAAATTTTAGGGATTCAATTAATTTAAATACTAGAAATAAACATACATGTGAAATTATAAGCAATGTTTAAAGCTATTTTGTTTTATCGATTTTCTGCATATCTGATAAAAAAAATTATAAGAAATAATTAAAACAACATTTAAATTGACAAAATTTAGCAATTTTCTATTTAATTAGCAACAATAGACACTTTGACTGCTCGTATAGGTGCCAAAGAAGCTGGTAAGTCAAAGAATTGTTTGGCGAAAAGAACTGCCGCCAAGCATCATTTGCATTCCATTCGGCCGCCCCTTCTTCAAAATGAACTATTCCAAGGTCGAATGCCATCTTTTCGCGGTTGCACAGTATATGTGATGTGGGTGCTACTGTAGGTATATGTGATGTGGGTGCTACTGTAGGTAAATGTGATGTGTGCTCAACTGTAGGTAAATGTGATGTGTGCTCAACTGTAGGTAAATGTGATGTGTGCTCAACTGTAGGTAAATGTGATGTGTGCTCAACTTTAGGTAAATGTGATGTGTGCTCAACTTTAGGTAAATGTGATGTGTGCTCAAATGTAGGTAAATGTGATGTGTGCTCAAATGTAGGTAAATGTGATGTGTGCTCAAATGTAGGTGAATGTGATGTGTGCATGTTTGGACTTTTATCTGTGAATGTAAGAGATGTATCTACTTCATACATATTCGTTTCAGGAATCTGAGTTAACGTAGTAAAGAAAATTTCACTTGTGTCCAAAGAATGTTTGTTGTTATTTGTTTTTTGTTTATTTTTCTGACTAAACCAGACTTTTGTTTGAAAACTGGCACAGGTGGGAGATTACTGAGCAAACTTTCACTGTGTTCATTATCTTCGGAATCATAACTGACAGGACAGGGAATTCTTTTGCCTCTTCCGTAATCCTCAGCCTGAGAATTGCTTCAGAGTCGCTCACTTTTGAGGCTTTCACCAACTTCCTACGTGCGTCTTCATAAGTGGCTAAAACACAAGATGTGATATTTTAAATATACTTCAAAGGAAAACTTCAATAAGCATTAAATGTAAGTAGTAATATAGAACTACATACCAGCCTTGCACATAATTTTTACAGCAAAACGTTGCCAACTTGGATCCGGAGGACTCCTATTTCTTATCTTTATGGCAATATCATACTTTTTTTCTGGTGGCCAAACACATATGCAGTCGTCATAAACCCAATTACTTGGAGCAATTTCAATTTCATCTTCAATGATGAATTTTACAATAACATACATTTTTTGACTAAAATATAAAAAATATACATAAAATATGATAAATATGAATTTTAGCAAATATTTCTAAATATGAACAAAATAACAAAAGAATAGAAACTTTTTTTTTAATTTATTATTTTATTAACAAATTTTATATAAAAAATTATAAGATCCCAAGATAATATTTTACTTGTATACTAACTTACACACACAAAAACAACTACACTGTAAAGAGTGGTGTTAAAATCTATTATAAGTAAAGAAATTATTAAATTACTTGCAACTTTACTCCATAAAGTATTATTGTTATTATCTTAGAGTGAGTATTTAGTCATTAGTATTTAAAACTATTTGAAATAATATTCTCAAATAGATTTTGTTACTCACAAAATTTAACCCCTTTGATTTTACTGAATCATTAAGTTGAATTGAACAGAATTAAACCTTTTAAAAATCAATACTAGTGGTTATATATTAAACATTGTGTTGTTCTAAAAGAATGATAAAAATCATAATCCACGTTTGTTCATAGCCTAATATTCTTAAATAAACACGAATCATATATTTCTCTTAATTCCTGAGATTAACCTATTTACTTACTGAAAATTATTAAAACAATCTAAATGTTTAAGGAATGTAAAATAAGAGACAAGGAGACAACACAATCTAAATAAAGAAAACAGATTTGACAAAAATTTTTTATTAGTTAAAACAGAGCTTACAATTATAACAGAATCCAATCTTTATCATAAACAAAGAAAAAATGTCAAACTTTATTTCTTACTAAAAAAATAAAATATATGAAAAAATAAAAGCAAGAAAAAGCAGTTGTATGTTAACACAAAGTAAACGATGGGACTCGAGGAAGATATTCTTTTTCCTTATATGTAGTTTCCTGCAAAGTTTTAAGAGCATTTTTGCAAGAACAAATGCATATAGTCAATATATGGCTGAATATCACATAAATGTGCATTTTAGTGTTTCAGGTCTTTATTATTAATTTTAAGCAAATAAATTGTAAAATTTTATTATTATTATTTAGAAGTACCTTTTTAAAAAAGCATCAAATCATAAAATGTGAGTTTATAGCAATTTCAGTATTTTTTAGAAAATTTTAAACCTTATAACCGTCATTTTCGTGACTGTCTCCAAGACCAAATGTTTACATACAAAGTATGTTTTTTACTAAAAAAAATAAAATGATAATTATAATAATTGTTAATTCTTGTAAAAAAAACTATTTGTTTTCAAAGGAAATTTTTTTTTCTTTTTAATTACGTTAATTTTCATGCATGTGTAATTAAAATGCTTGTATGCAAGTCTTCACGTCATTTTCGTGACACATGAAAATAACTTCATATATCATCAAGGGATGGTGCCACCATTCACTTTTTTTAAAGTTTAAGATCAGAAATCAACATTGACGATATGTGGGAAAAAAAAATCTCAAGAAAATTGAAAACAGGTAAGAGTTAACATTATTTTTATTGTTTACATGCTGTGCGTACTTTTATTGCTTGTCATTTTCGAGATGCATAAAAAATAAAAAAATATTATTATAAAATTTAGAACAAAGTTTTATTTTAATATAGAATGACGACCAGAAGAAGAAAATGTGACGTTATTGGCTTAGTGAAAGAATGTTTTTCAGTACAGAACGAATTATTGACGATTTGTCATTTTCGTGACGGTCATTTTTGTGACGTCTCGAAAATGACATTTGTTGCAGATTTACTATTTTGTAAGCCCTGGATTTAAATAATTTTTTATTTTGAATTAAAAGATTTGTTGGTGTAGGATAAGCTTTATATTTAAATATTTAAAGTACTTTCCGGTATCCAGGTAAATATAAAAAAATAACATACGACATTAATATTAAGATACAATTAAAAAAGCAAACTTTTATTTATTTATTTAATTTTATTTATTTATTTATTTATTTATTTATTTATTTATTTTTGCCCCCTTTAAGGTGTCATTGAGAATGTTACTCAAAATATTTTACTTGTGTTATTTATGGCAAGATGCAGAAAAAATAATTTGCATGGCTTGACAAAGAGGATGTCCATGAAATTCAAGTGCCACATATTCTGTGCAAAATTAGGAATTCTCCTGAACCTGCTTCAAATAGATATTTTAAACTTCAGGATGAAGATTTTAATAATGTTCAAAATGCTTTTTCTGAATTTAATTCAGTTAATCATTAAACTTGTAACTATAAGGATTTTAATACAATAAAATTGCTTGATATTCTCATTATTGCTCTTTCTTTTCCCTTCACAATCTTTTCTCTATTGTTCTAATATGTTCCATTTTTAATATTATATGGTCCTATTGCATTGACAAACAATGTTATTTCAGTGAAAAATAGTCATTTTGACAAATATTGTCATTTCAGTGACAAACAGTCGTTTCAGTGACAAACATTGTCATTTCAGTGACAAACCAGTCATTTCAGTGACATCATTTTTTGACATCTTTAAATGCTATAATTAAAAATTTAATGCAAGTAAACTAATTATTTCCAGTTTATAGTCAAGAGGTATGCAGTCTATGATATTTCCCATTGATATAATTTATGTTTATAAAAAAATAAATTTAAATTTATTTATTTATTTATTTATTTTTTTAAATTTAAAATTATTTTTTTAAATTTTTTTTATTGTATTTTATTTTTTAAAATGGGAAGAACTTTTTAGAAAAGCCTAAGTCTTGTATTTTTTAATGAATCTGAACCACAAAAAAAAATTTTAAATGGTAATTTTGATTTTATAAGATAATTAAAATTATAAATTTTTATTGAAAAATTTCAATAAAATTTTAAAAAATTATGTTCGATCTCTGTCAAACTCAGAATTTATTTAAGATGCACTTACGGACTTATTTTCAAAAATTCAAATTAAAATACAAAGTTTGAAAAAAAAGTTTAAAAAAATCCAAAATGCACACTTATGTGATATTCAGCCATATATACATGAAAGAGTACTAATTTAGGTTTATCAAGTTTACAAATCACAACTAGAAGAGCAACAAATTAGGCAAATAAAGCAATTTTTTGTTTCTGAAAAATTATCAGTATAAAATACTCTTATGTATAAAATACTCTGTACAAAAATTAAAAATATTTCATACAAATCTGTCGAATATGAAAAAATTAATAAAGTAACACTAACTTATGAAAATCCGGTTTATTATTGTATTATATACTAAAAAAAAAAAAAAAAAAAAAAAAAAAAAAAAAAAAGAAGAAGAAAACTTTCCTCTCAATAAAATATTTCTATGTGTCTCTATACTTAAAAATGGTGAGTTCAATTTCTTATAAACAAAAAATTCCTTTACTTAGTTATTTTAAAAATTATACATCATAGTTTTTCTTTTTTTTTTTCTTTTTTGAACAACTATAGTATTTCCCCACAGCTGAATTTGGCAATTTATTTTTGGCGATTATGGCTAAATCATAAATCTAAAAATCATAAACTAAATTAGAAAAAAAAAAAGAAATGTGAAACAAACTGAAAGAAAAATATTTTTCACTATTTTTCCGTTTGTTCAAGGCTGGAAATCAGGGTTGGCAGGTTTTTGACACGTGACAGTTTAAACCATGGTTAAAACTGTCATGTCAAAAACCACCTTGTCAAAAATCTATATTTATTTATAATTTAATTGTCATTAAAAAAAAAAAAAAAAAAAAAAAAACTTAGTTTAACAAAATATGGTTTATAAAGATTTTTTGAAAAGTAAATAGATTGATGTTCTGTGAAAAACGCATTGTTACAACATTTTGATTAATACAAAAAACAAAACTTTAGACTTTATACCGGCTAGGACCCTTTAGAAAGACCCCTATGAAGGGCACTCCCCCTTAGGCCTAAGACCCTAGAGTAGTCAATCAGCCTTACTCCCAAAACACCAAACATCAATAACCTAAGCTATAAACAGGTACAAATATTTACACAATCAATAATAATAAAAAATAGATAAAAATTTATTAATAAATGATAGTGTAATAAATACAGATTACAAACATAATTATTTTCAAATTCATAATAATTTACTGCCCACATAATTGTAAATAACATTGTTTCACTTAAAAAAAAAAAAAAAAAATCTGTATTCCTGTGTTTTTATGGCTTATGTGAAAATTCATAAGTAACATTGGAATTTTAGAATTTCATAAATATTAATAAACATACAAAATATGTCTATGCATACTTTGTATATATTTCTTAGGTTATAAACCAGTTAATTTACCTAAATTTTTATAAATTATCTACAAATTGTTTTAAGATTTGTTATTTTATAAACAGCATAATATTTAGATATTCACTTGTATATGGCAAATATTACTAAATTTTATTTCTAACCTGATTCTAGCTCATTTATAGATTTTGAAAATACAGGTTTTTGACGGTAGAGGTTTCTGACGGGTTTTTGGTGGTTTAAACCAGGTTTTAACCGTTGCCATGACCACTTTTTGAAAAACCACTTTTTGACATCAAATACCCAACCCTGCTGGAAATTAAATAGATTTTTAAACATTAAAAAAAAGTTTTTAATGTATTAGTTACTATTAGTATAAAACCAAGAAACATGCATATCAAGAGACTCGGCAGAGTCTCAAGTGACGCAAGCGCAAAAACAAACGAACGCCACGACACTCAGCGGAAACGGAAAAACGAACGAAACTGCGACACTTATATATACACGAATTTAAAGATCAAAGAAACCACTGAAAGCCGACACTTAATATCTCAGGAAATATGGGAGGTTATGTTCTGATAATTTCAAAATAGTCTTACACCTTCTGTCTGATCCTACCCTGAAATCGCTACATTTCTGTGTTCAATATATTTCGAGATATGAATTGGCTCATTTAAGCTATAAATGGACGGCCTAATGTGTAAGAATTTTTTCTCGAATATGGCTCGAGCGAATTTAGTTTAATTTATATATGATATTAATCGTTTTTATCTGATGCGCCTGACATCTCCCTTTTCCCTAGGAAAACTCTTGTTTTTCTTATAACTCAGTTTAAAAATCGAATTATTTTTACTACGCGATGCAAAGATTTCTATTGATAATTCTCAGAATTCTGAACAGGTGTTATTCGGTTTGGTCTTGTAGTTGATTGGTTGGTTCAATCTGAATGCAGTCAATAAAAAATTCAGATTTTGTTTTTTAATGCAAGAAAGAAACTTTATTGTTTCTTTTAAATATTTATTGTATATATACGAAATAAAATTTCACCTAAATATATATATATATATATATATTTTTTTTTTTGTTATAAAGTAAATATTTAAGATTTTAAAATTTCGCATTTCGTCAGAAAACTATTTCGATAATATTTTAAATCAGGAAGTATTTTGTAATTATAAGTATTTTACTACATAGTTATTGATGATAAATTTACAGTTTTTTAAAGAGAAAATATTTCACATTTTTCTTGGCTTTTAGTGTGACGTAAAACGCATCCATCAATCAATCCATCCATTCTCGGCTATTGGCTAATTTTTCACTTTTCATCTTGTATTAATACTCCGGGCAACAATAACAAATCGTATAAAGAAGAATTAAGTATTTATATTGTAACTTATTAAATAAAGGATTTCATACTATATTTCAGGTAAGAAATATTATTTTAATAGTTTTATTATATTTTTTTCTGTGTTATAAATATAATATCCATTTTTAATTTTTGTTTACAATATTCGTGTCCAGTTGTAGATTAAAAGTTGCCGTAATCTTTGAAAATGAATAAAAAAAGTCTCACTGTCAGAGATAATACGTGTCCGGATTTTTCTGAATTCTTAAAAACTTTCCTGAAATATCTTTTAATATCATTTAGTTATCCTAAAATTTTTCAATTTTTCCTGCTATTATGCTACGTATTGACATTTAAACCACCCAAATTACACAATCAAAAGCCAAACTGGCTCCATACTGTCACACTTTTCTGTGATCATTAGATAAATAATACTAATTAGATAATAACTCCTTTTGCCCAAGTACAGTAGAATCCTGATTCTAGGGCATCTCTTCTCTGAATCGATGGAGATATCCACCAACTGCAAATAATGACAGTCGCTAATTTCAACTTTCACTGACTCCTTTTGCTTATAAAATAAGCCTTCCCTCATGAAATTAAAATGCCTAAACCATCTTTTATTAAAATATGTATACTTGTATACCATGAATCATAAAATAATTCGTGATAAAAATAATAAACTTAAAAATTCCAACAACAATTTTCTGAACCTATCTGCAGCAAAATAAAATTTATTTTCAAACCATGAAGGCTGAACCAAGTCTCGTATCTCTAGAAATAATATCAATTCATAAAATATTTAATTTGTAGATGCAAATTTTTCATAAATTAAGACTATACAACCAATGTAGTAATCTAGAGATATAATGCAAGTGTATTTTTAAGCCTAAACATTTCTTTAGTTGTTAAATTCATTGCCATGCTACACCGTTACTGCTGCTGGGATAAAAAGCTTTAAGTAACTTTAAGATCATTTTTAGTGTTGCACCGAGTAGCCATGTATCAAATACCGAGTAGTTGTAAGAAAGAATAATTGACGTACATATGAAGAATTTAGCACATCTTGAAATTAAAAAAAGACCTTTTGGACATAAAATTAAGTTAAACGGCAAACAGCATGTTTTCATGAAATGTTTCAGAACTTTTGTAGTGCATATACACAATTAGGTTCATCGTTATATTTGATACTTCCAGCTTAGTGGATTATTAAATCCGTAATAACTGATAACTTCATTCTTTATTATTAGTCTTTCTCATATGTGAATCATTCTCAGATAATTCTTAGAGAATATAAAAGTTCCTATACACTTGGGCTTAATTTAAGATGCATGAAGTTATTATATGAAATGAGAACATTAAAATAAATATTTTATCATTTCAAACATAACATATTTCATTAATCTTCAAATTCTAGAAGAGTAAAAAAGATAGGTGGTTTTGGGCCATAATTTGAAAAACAACATTTTTGATTCTTAAAATATATTTTTAATAACATTTTAGTGTATTTACTTTTTTCATAATTATTATTTTTTAAATTAAAAATTAATCTTTTCTTAAAGTTTTAAAAGAGTCTTACTTTTATTTGAACAAATATGTAACTAAAGTTTTATTTACAATATTAGTATAATATAAGGGTTCTTTTTTCTAAAATATTTTATTTTTGTCTGTTTTATAGATACAATAAGTTTTTATTAAAAAAAAAAAAAAAAAAAAAATTGCATATTACATGCATACAAGATGGTTATACTCAAATTCTTGTAACTAAAATGGATAAGCTCATATCATGATTCGCCTCTATACAGAGTTTGGTGGCAATCTACTCACCTGTTTTAACTGCAAAAAGCTGTTTGCAGCAAAAAGTTTAATGACTTTATATTTTCATACAGGTGACGGGTTTTTACTTTTTAATGCTAATATTTTTAGAAGTTTTTGCATAGATATTATCTCATATTATTATACGTTCAAACAGTGCAAGTGATAATAATTATGGAATTTTTAGCCATAATATTTGCATTTTTTTTTTTTTTAAGGATACAATTTTTTGTATAAACTCAAAGCTGGTATCCAATGAACTGCATCAATAAGTAATATACCTACTTTTAAACTTTCCTGCCAGTTATCTAGGGTTTAAAAAAAAAAAAAAATCCGTAGTTTGTATTTACTTTAAGTTGAAAAATAAAGTGCAGTATTGAACTACTAAAAAACTTTTCATTTATTTTACGGTCAACTCCCTCTAACTCTCAAAAGTTTTGTCCACAGGTTATGCGGATTATAGGAATTTGCAGATTAGAGATCATTGCCTTTGTTTACAGTTTTCTTTTGCAGATACAAAGTCAGTTATTATTAATTCATAAATAGACATAAAAATGGAAAGACGATTTCTAATAAATTTTAGAATAAAATATTTCTTCAATATTAATAAAACTAATCTATCTCATTCATATATGATGATAAATAATTCAAGCATACTCAAATAATAGGTACCTGTATAATGTAAATAAACATATTTATAAAATACAAAACAAAATACTTTTGAAAGTTCAGAAATAATATTCATCACTGATTAATTTTGTTAAACATTGATGTAATAGTGGTTTGTTTTAAGTGCTAGTCTGCATGAATGCATGAATTGCAGGATAATAAATACAAGAATGTTACCCCCCCCCTTTCCAATTTTGTTTCAAAGCAAGGATTAAGATAAAAATTTGGTTTAAAAAAAAAAAAAAAAAAAAAAAAAAAAAGTAAAAAGGTGAGAAGGGTGAATTTTTTTGAAATATGAGATGTAAATTTCTTTTACATTAAAAAATCAATTATGGATTAGAAGGATTTGCAGATTATAAATCTGTGGATTAGAGGGAGTTGACTATACTGTATATGACTATAAAGAAAATAAAGTTTTTGATGATATTTTGTAATACAGTATCGACTACTGGTTCTTTTAATTAACTGGATGTTTGTTAAAAACTGTTTTATCAGAAAATATAAGAAAGTGATCCAAACTATTATTTATTACCAGTTAAAGAAATAAAATTGTCTAAATTATAAAACTTTACACTGTTTAAATTGAAATTGATTTTTTTTTTTTTTTTTTTTAACTGGATTTTGAGTATTTTAGAACGTAATCATCAGATAACGAAGATCACTATGGTAAAAATATCCATAATTATTAATTAAATATGTTATTAAATTTTTATAGGTATAATTTTAAAGTTACTTAAAGTTGTTTATAAGATAAATGCATCCATTGTATCCACTAAGCTGGAAGTATCAAATATAACGATGAACCTAATTGTGTATATGCACTACAAAAGTTCTGAAACATTTCATGAAAACATGCTGTTTGCCATTTAACTTAATTTTATGTCCAAAAGGTCTTTTTTTAATTTCAAGATGTGCTAAATTCTTCATATGTACGTCAATTATTCTTTCTTACAACTACTTGGTATTTGATACATGGCTACTCGGTGCAACACTAAAAATGATCCTAAAGTTACTTAAAGCTTTTTATCCAAGTAGCAGTAACGGTGTAGCATGGAATCGGGTGCAGCAGATTGTTTAAAGCTCTGTAGATGAATTTAACAAAAAGAAATGTTTAGGCTTAAAAATACACTTGCATTATATCTCTAGATTACTACATTGGTTGTATAGTCTTAATTTATGTAAAATTTGCATCTACAAATTAAATATTTTATGAATTGATAATATTTCTAGAGATACGAGACTTGGTTCAGCCTTCATGGTTTGAAAATAAATTTTATTTTGCTGCAGATAGGTTCAGAAAATTGTTGTTGGAATTTTTAAGTTGATTATTATTTTTATCACGAATTATTTTATGATTCATGGTATACAAGTATACATATTTTAATGAAAGATGGTTTAGGCATTTTAATTTCATGAGGGAAGGCTTATTTTATAAGCAAAAGGAGTCGGTAAAAGTTGAAATTAACGACTGTCATTATTTGCGGTTGGTGGATATCTCCATCGATTCAGAGAAGAGATGCCCTACAATCAGGATTCTACTGTACTTGGGCAAAAGGAGTTATTATCTAATTAGTATTATTTATCTAATGATCACAGAAAAGTGTGACAGTATGGAGCCAGTTTGGCTTTTGATTGTGTAATTTGGGTGGTTTAAATGTCAATACGTAGCATAATAGCAGGAAATTTTTAAGAATTTTAGGATAACTAATGATATTTAAAGATATTTCAGGAATTTTTTTAAGAATTCAGAAAAATCAGGATATCTCTGATTGTGAGACTTTTTTTATTCATTTAAAATAATCTGAATTAAACTGTAATAGAAAGTTTAAATTGCTTAACAGGATTTTATACAAATCAGAATATAATACTCTATGGCCAAGTTCATGAAACATAACTCGCCCCTTTCTTTCATGGACGTTTAAATGCATGCTAAACTAAGTTTTTCTTAAAATATTTCAGATGTATAAAATAAATAATTTTTTCAAAGATTACGGCAACTTTTAATCTACAACTGGACACAAATATTGTAAACAAAAATTGAAATTGGATCGTATATTTACAACACAGAAAAAAATATAATAAAACTATTAAAATAATATTTCTTACCTGAAATATAATATAAAATCCTTTATTTAATATCTACAATATAAACACTTAGGGTCGTATTCACCAAATTTCATTGATCGAGGATTAAACCATGGATCAGAAAATCCGAGAATCAAAGCTAACACTGGATTAAATTCCTACGGTATTCACCATCAGCCGATTGCGTGATCCATGGATTAACTGGGAGAGAAAGAAAAGCTTCGTTTTGATTGGCCAAAAACGAAGATAGATGTTCGGATTCACCGTTCGGCTTCAATTAACCAGGGATGAGGACTTTCAGACTTTTCTTAATTTTTTAAAAACAATTTTCAGGTTTTTGCTTCTAAATATTCTTATTTTTGTTCAATTTTCTTTCTTTTGACTGTTTCTAAATAATATATTTTCATATATTTTCCAGTTTGGCTTATAGAAAGTATGATTTTGCGTATCTGTTTCTTCTTTTACTACTAAAATTAAATTATTTTTGAGTTTTGCTGATACTTTCAGACTTTTCGTCTATTTCCCACTCACATCTCTGATTAACTAATCAATCGGATTTGAAGATTAGAAAGGGTAAAAAGCAAATTGGCACGGCAAAAAACACGATTTGCTCTTGTTTACGCACGGATTAAGAATAAATTTTACTGTAGAACATTTTTTTAAAGAATAATCACGCAGACGAAAACTGTTTACGCTACGATTTAAAATTTTGATTGTTATGAATAAAAGAAAAAATTTCTCCGAACTACGCCCCTCCCCCCCCCCCCCAACACACACACAAGCATTGCCCCTGACTGTAGACCAATTACATACGCTATATCAAGCAGTCTTCAAAAATTAGTGATTTTTTTTTAATTGAAAATATTTTTAAATAACTTTAATTAATTTTTCTTTTATTTTAGTTAGCTCATTAGATTACTTAAAAATTTGGTTTGGAATAAGTTTTAAACTAAAACAATCAAATGAAGATAGCTTTTCCTTTGTTTCATTTATTTACTAGTTTTCAGTAGTTATTTCGGGTACATTTCTAAGTAGTAATTAATAAAAAGGTTAAAAAATATACAAGTTTATTAAATAATTTTATGAGAAATTGGGAAAAATATATAAATTAATGAAAACTTTATAAGCTAAAACCATAAATTATGAAACACGCAACAATTGTTTCCGTCGAAGTACAACCTTTCATCAGGCAGAAAAAAAAAGCACGATATTATTATTGCACACATTTGTAATTTAAGGTGCTACTTTACAAACTTCATTCAACAAAAAATAATTTGGTGCATTTTTTATACATTATAGTTATATCATCATATGAAAGATATTTGGTTAAAATTGAAAAGTTTAAAATTTCTGCTATGCTACCCATTAAAATAAATCAATTTGTGAATTAATCTTTAACGATTAAGCTCATGGAAATGAAGGAGAAGATATATATCTTTATTGATAGCAAAAATCTCTTAATCAGCAAAATTTTATTTGACATGACAGAACAGAGTATAATGTCGTCAGAAATAATATTAACTTAATTCAATTTTAATTATGTAAAAACACAATGATAAATGTGTATCATTAAATAATTATAGCATATTTTTTAATCAAACTCTTATTCAAAATCAGGTATTTAAAGACTGTGTTTCAAGATTAAAATATAAAAAAAATCATCAAAATGATTTTAAAAGCAATTTGCTGCTAATAAAACAAAATTTATATTTCTTTCATGTTCAATATTTACGAAGCTAAGCTGCGTAGTACGCATGTGTTACGAAAAGATCCGAGAATTATCTCTGTTAATTCTCCCATATTCGAGGATCAAAAAAGAAGTGTTAAAGTAGCCGGTGAACTGCGAATTTTCGTTGGAGAATACCGATTTTCGTATGATCGAGCGATTACCGCTGATGCGAGATTTAATCCGAGTGTTAAGAAGTTGGTGAATACGGCCCTTAATGTGCTATAGTTTTTTTTTTTTTTTTTTTTTTTTTACGATTTGTTCTCCGGCGTATTAATACATTGAGATGAAAAGTGAAAAATTAGCCAATAGCCGAGAACGGATGGATTGATTGATGGATGCGTTTTACGTCACACTAAAATCCAAGAAAAATGTTCACTTTGCAGTGTACACCTTTCACCTGTTTTGAAGGGAAAAGTTGAAGTGATTATTATTTCCATCTAATAGCAGGCGTGTAAAGGGATGTTGGTGATTTATCATTCTGATAAACACTTAATTAAAAATAAATAAAATATTTAATTTTACATTAAAAGCATTTAAAACCTTTAAAATTACCGTTCCACACCATCGGTGTAAGGTATTTAATTTTAAACTATATTAATTTAAAACGAAGTGTTGAATTACTAAACTAAATACATGAAAAAACCTTTTCCCTCTTGAAACCGCGGGAGTCTACAAAATACCTTACACCAACCAAAACAACCAATCAGGTTCGTACATCGGTGTAACCAAGAGAAAAATTAAAACAAGAATAAAAGAACACATAAAAGATATCAAAACAGGAAGTCAGAATACAGCCTTGGCCAAAACATTTTACAAAGAAGATATTAATATAAATTTTGAACAAACAGCTAAAATAGCCAATTATGAGGATTATAACTACGCAATGTACTGCGAATCCATTGAGATAGCAACCAATAGGAACACTTGCAATGACAGCGGCTCAGTAGCTCCGGACAGAATGTGGCGCCATGTTTAGAAAAGTAAAAACCATCACAACAGTCCAAGTCACGCACAGAGGAGGCCGTCTGACGAGAACCGGGAACCCGGTGGAAAAGTTTAACGTCAAGCAACGAAGTCAGTAAAGGTTTTTTCATGTATTTAGTTTAAAATATTTAATATTTACATTTAGTGGCAATCTATTCACCTGTTTCCTGTTTAAAGTTTAATTACATATTTTTATAAATTTTTAGTTTTATATTATCGATAAACACTATTACTAATTTTTTTTCTTTTCAATTTAGTGCATAAAAATAATGAAATTCTTACAGCTACTTAGTATTGGCCAAGTACTTGGTCAAAATTTGACTGCATATAGAGTACTCAGCAGATTAGCTGAGTGCAAAGTACATATCAAGTACTTGATGCAGCTCTAATTAATAAATCAGATGATAAAAAGAGAGGGGGGGCTAAAACTAGAGCTGTACTTTGTGCTAAGTATTCGGCCAATACAGAGTAGTTGTGAGAATTTCATTAATCTTATGCATTATTGAAAGAAATGTGTTAATGAGTGATATTTATTTTATACTAGCCGCCTTCGGCGACCAGCTGGCTCGCGATCCTCTAAAAATCCGACTTTATGAAACTCCCGCTCGGTGGGGGTTTCATAAAGCCCCATTTCACTACATGAAACAGCCTGTTCGCTCACCATGTTATGATCCTTCAAATTTATGACTTTGAGCAAAGTACTGCTCGATGGCGCCTTATCCCCGTTTTATAAATTACAACACCTTCCTTGCTCATTAGAATTTTAAATATTGAAATTTTAAAATGTTACAGCACCATCTGGTGGTAGAAATTTCTGTAATTTATTGTTCAATTCTAAATCAACAAAGCTTTCAAATGATGTATTACTTATGAAATTATTTTAATTAGTAACTTAGATACCAAAGAAAACCTAATCAGGAAATCTTTAAATGTGTAAATCAGGTGAAATCTTGAATTCCACTTTCGATAATATGAAAGTACTTTAAAATATCATTCGAATAATGTATTAAAAATAATTTAATCATAATTAGAATTTGAAATATTGAAATTTTAAAATATTGCAGCGCCATCTGGTGGTAGAAATTTCTGTAATCTATTGTTCAATTTCAAATCAACAAAGCTTTCAAATGATGTCTTACTCATGAAATTATTTTAATTACCGTAATTTTGTGTATAATATATAACCTGCAGGTAATCTATAAAAAAAACCTTGACTTTATATATCCTGCGGGGTATCTATCGCGAACAACGAGAAAATCAACATCAGTCTCGTTTTTGTTTCGGAAGTCTCAATTATTAACGCATAATAAAGATGAAATTGAGGACAGTGAAAAGGAATTTGATGAGGATTTGAATTAAATATTTTATGAATTGCTATGATTTCTTATCTGCCTTCATGGTTTGAAGATAAATTTTATTTTGCTGCAGATAGGTTCAAAAAATACTGCTAGTGGGATTTTTATGTTTATTATTATTTTTATCATGAATTTTTATATAATTCATGGTATATGCATTTTAATGAAAGATGATTTGGGCACTTTAAATTCATGGAAGGTTTATTTTATTTCATTAATAAAAGGAGTCGATAAAAGGGGAACTTAACGATTGTCATTATTTGAGAATGGTGTATATCACCATCGATTCAGAGAATAGATATCCTGGAATCAGGAATCTACTGTGCATGGGCAAAAAGAGTTAGTTTATTTAAAGAGAGAAAAACATCAAATTTCTTAATTTGTGTATGTCACCCCATCAATGCAATCGCAGTCCAATGCACCTAAAAATGAGTGCTAAAAAATGATAAATTTTGTAAAGCAAGCATCATAAATTTAAAAAATAATAATTAATAAATTAATAATTGTTTTTTGTACTCAAAAAAAAAAAAAAAAAAAAAAAAAAAAAAAACTTATATCCTCATCAGAAAAAAGCAGGGTTGGCAAGTTTCTTCCAAGTGGAAGAATGGAAGAAACTGTTTTTCTTAAAAATTTATGTTATAAATTGCAGATTTGTAAGATACAATGGATGCATTTATCTTATAAACAACTTTAAGTAACTTTAAAATTATACCTATAAAAATTTAGTAACATATTTAATTAATAATTATGGGTATTTTTACCATAGTGATCTTTGTTATCTGATGATTACGTTCTAAAATACTCAAAATCCAGTTTAAAAAAAATAAAAAAATCAATTTCAATTTAAACAGTGTAAAGTTTTATAATTTAGACCATTTTATTTCTTTAACTGATAATAAATAATAGTTTGGATTTGGATCACTTTCTTATATTTTCTGATAAAGCAGTTTTTAACAAACATCCAGTTAATTAAAAGAACCAGTAGTCAATACTGTATTACAAAATGTCATCAAAAACTTTTTCTTTATAGTCATATACGGTATAGTCAACTCCCTGTAATCCACAGATTTATAATCTGCAAATCCTTCTAATCCATAATTGATTTTTTAATGTAAAAGAAATTTACATCTCATATTTCAAAAAAATTCACCTTTCTAACATTTTTACTTTTTTTTTAAACAAAATTTTTATCTTAATCCTTGCTTTGAAACACAGTTGGAAAAGGGGGGGGGGGTAACATTCTTGTATTTATTATCCTGCAATTCAGGGTTGGTTTTTTGCCGGCAAAAATGCATTTTTGCCAGGACAGCGGCAAAAAGTGGAAAAAAGTGGAAAAAATTGGAAAAATTGGAAAAAAATTAGGAAAAGTGGAAAACAACACAATCCCTTTGAATTTTCACCCTTTACACTTTGGCACCTCAATGAAAAAAATGTTTGAAGATTTTTTAATTTAAAAAGTAATTATAATTAATTAATTAATATAATATATATAACCAGTGTCCGACAAATTCCGGGTGCCAGGGTGACTATAAATATCCATTGGTGACCAGTTACGGCAGACTGACAAAAAAAATTTTGTGCATTTACAATATTTTTTATGTATATTTTTGTTTTTCCTCCCACCTTCTTGTCTTGGTATAAAAGATGACATTGCTGATGTATTGAATGAATAGTATGAGTTTAATGTTTTCTGAAAAATTTAACAATTATTTCGGTTTTTGAAAGATGTTTTTCCATGAACGATAAATTCCCATATTTGATAAATCTTCTTACTGCTATACTGGTACTTTCCATGTCAACATCTTTGTTAAACAAGATTCAATAAAATAAACACTATCTAAAGCAAACTATGTTCGAATTTACAACGAGAAAACTTAAATAGTATGATATTTATCAAATGGATTCTCTTTAAAGGAATTCTGTCCTGAAAAATTAATAGACAAATAGTATTTTAAAGCCAAAACTTAAACACTCTCAATATATTTGATTATATTAAAGGTAAAAATAATATTTATTTCTGTGGATTTTTCCCCCCAATAGTTTGTTTTTATCTTTATAAATAAAAAAGAGTTTTTTTTTTTTTTTTTTTTTTTTTTTTTTTTTTTTTTTAATTTCCTTAGTTCAAATTTTTAACTGAATAGTTCATTTATTCAATGTAAAATAATATGTGAATGACCTGCATTAATTATACAATTATGAAATATTATTAATTTTTGCTGTGAGTATTGTCATAGAAATAATTCACTATTTCTGGCTCCTAAGATATTGAAACTTTGTCAGTCCCTGAACATAACCATAAAAACAAAACTACAAAATTATATTTTTATTTTATTGAAGTAAAAAAAAATCTTAAGTAAGACATATTCAGAGAGAGAGAGAGAGAGAGTTTACTTGCAATTTACATTTCAATTCCAAAAAATGCATGATCAGTGACTGACTGGCAAATTTTAGAACAGCTGAGTCAATAATTGACTCAATATTTGACTTTTCCCCACTGTAAACAAAAATATGTAATACACTGAAAAACACAAATATTCTAGTAATTAATTATTGAAGAATATTTTTTAGATAGGTAATTTAAATATTTTTAAAAATGAAAAAAAATTTTAATTGTTGATGTTAAAAATTTCAGTTTAAAGAAATTTTAGAATGCATTATTTTAATGATGGATTCATGATCTCTGGTTTTAATTTGTTAAAATTATGATTTAAATATTAAAATCCTTAAAACCCTGCTTGAAATACTGGTAATTTTTGCCACTGGCAAAAATTGTGGCAAAAACTATTTTTTCCGGGGTGGTTTTTTCCACGGTTTTTACCATGGTTTTTTCCACTTCGGCAAAAATTGGCCAACCCTGCTGCAATTCATGCAGACTAGCACTTAAAACAAACCACTATTACATCAATGTTTAACAAAATTAATCAGTGATGAATATTATTTCTGAACTTTCAAAAGTATTTTTTTTTTTTTTTGTATTTTTTAAATATGTTTATTTACATTATACAGGTACCTATTATATGCAAATATTATGGCTAAAAATTCCATAATTATTATCACTTGCACTGTTTGAACGTATAATAATATGAGATAGTATCTATGCAAAAACTTCTAAAAATATTAGCATTAAAAAGTAAAAACCCATCACCTGTATATATTTAGTGTTTGTTTTCAAATAACTTAATTTTCTAAAAATATTTTTAATATTAATTGTATTATAGTTTAGATTTGACATTATATTTATGCTTTGAGTTTATATAGTTCATAAATTTTAATTTTAAACATCTGTTTTGTCTTCTGGTTGGTTTCTTCAATTTTTTCCAGTTTTTTCCAGTTTCTACCACTGTCCTGGAAGAAACCCAACCCTGGAAAAAAGAAAAAAAGAAAGAAATGCATGACTGCAGTGATGCAGCATCAAAGTTGCTTACAAAATTTTAAATTTATTATTTATCTAATGATCACAGAAAAGTGTGACAGTATGTCTTTTGATTGCATAATTTGGGTGGTTTAAATGTCAATATATAGTATAACAGCCGAAAAATTCAAGAATTTTAGGATAACTAATGATATTTAAAGATATTTCAGGAAATTTTTTAAGAATTCAGGAAAATCAGGATAAGTATTATCCCTGCTTTTGAGACTTTTTTTATTCATTTGAAATAATTTGAATAAAACTGTATTATAGAAAGTTTAAATTGTTTAACAGGATTTTATACATATCAGACAATATAAAACTCAATGGCCAAGTTCATGAAACATTATTCATCCCTTTCTTTCTTAAACGTTTAAATGCATAACTAAGATTTTTTTTTTTTTCATTTCTTAAAATATTCCAGATGTATAAAATAAATTTTTTAAGGAGTACAGAGACTCTCAATCTGTAAACTTGACACAAATAATATACAAATATTGTAAGCAAAACCTAAAAATGGATCGTTTCTACGTGCTTGACAATGCTTGTTTACAGACAAAAAATATAATAGTCCGTAAGCCTGTATTTAATAATTCTAGAAAATACGTAATCTATATCTGTAAAATGCTACAGTATCTTTGAAATACGTAAAATCACTTTAAGTAATTTAAGATGCACAATAAGTTAGGAGAACAAGCTAATTGTTGCGGTTTGTCTTTAAGATTTGCCTTCTACATGCAAACATGATGACAACTATCATAATAATATCATTACGGGGTCTTTGAAAGATGAAAAAGGGAGGTGCACAAACCTTTGTTATAACAAACCCATATACCAATTTGCAATATTCTACGACCAACTGTTTTTGAGTTATTCAAGATACACACATACGTACATACAGATGCTATGAAAAGTCATGTTAAGTCAATGATATTTCTGAAATGGAAACTCATTTTAAGACCATTGTTGCATATGTATAACTAGACATCAGGACCGTTACAAATATAAATTTGCAACATTTTACGATCATTCGTTTTTGAGCTGTGCAAGATACAAAATCCATTTCACAAATCGGGATTACTACAATACTTCCTTATACTCAACCTTAAAATGAACCCACCCTTCCTACAAGCCAGAACGAAGGAGGACACTTTGGTTTTGTCGTTTTGGTCCCACTAATTTTTTGCTATCTTTTAAATATATGAGTTTTTTAGTATGATAGAATATTTGTTGATACAGACAAATTGAAATGCTCTTAGAATATCTTTAATAAGGAATATCTTATAGGTAAATATATAAATTTTCAACATTATGATTGCTCCCTAGCCATTGAGATTCAGGGAATTTTGTTCTGATTTTTTAAATGAAAATTTAATATATTTAATTATTATTATTTATTTTTTTATTGCTACTGCCTTTTTTTTTTTTTTATTATTTAGATTTAACTTACTTTAATCGATGTAATTTGATTTTTAATTTAAAATTAGTTACTAAATTTTGTGACTTGAAAAGTATTGTTAACAATAACAACAATACCTTATTATTGAAAAGGAATCGCCATTTGAATATATATTTATTAATAAAGTCTGAATTAATTTAAAAATAATAAAATACAGATAGTTTTCTTTAAAAAAAGGAAAAAGAAAGAAAGAAAACCTTAGGATATTAAATGTAATTTGCTTTTAGTGACAGAATGCTATTTCTTTCAATGAACTAATTATTAACTTGCAACTATCATAGACTATTTTTTCATACGCATAAGCGTGTGATCATTTATGAAGTTTTTAAATTTATAAACAGTAAAGAGCCAGAAATCTGCCGAAGTCTGAAATCCGCAACAACTTGTCAGATACAAACAATGAAATTCACTATTAATAAATTACAAAACTGCAAATCCGAATTTTTAAAAAAGATCTTAAATAATAATTTTATGTTTGCATTTTATGATTACAAAAAAGAAAAACCAAATAATAATATGTAAGACTGCAAGGTCCAAGTTGCTGCTAATGAAATTATTGACAGTATATTAAATTCATCAAAAGAAAATAATGATTATTGTGATATGATGATATCAATCAGGTAAATAATAACAAACTAATTTTTTTAAATGCTTTTTGATGATGGCATAATTTTTAAGGAAGAACTCAATAAAATTCGTAGAAAAATAAATTTGTGTTACTACTATTTACAATAAATAAAAAAATAAATAAATCGTGCAGGTTCAAGTTCGGTTTAAAATTAGCTACGTGTGAACAGATTTTATCTAAGTTTGACAATTTTTTTTTTTTTTCATTTTTACTTATTGTTTTCATTATATATTTTTGTTAATGTTCATTATTATTCTTATGTACCTAGTAATTTAATATTCAGTGTTATTATTCACTAGTATGTGTTTAGTTTGATTAATATTCTGTTTTTATTATTAAAAGTGAAAATCATTTTTTATGGACTCCGAAATCCTGAAATCAGCACAACCTCTGGTCCCGAGCTGTCCGGATTTTTGACTCTCTACTGTATTAATTAATTTATATATAATATATATATATATATATATGTATGTGTGTGGGAGAGAAAGAGAGATGTTTCATTCGATTTGATTGTGATTTAATTTTTATCATTAATCTAAGAGGAATTTATTTCAAAATCTGTGTTATATTTATAATAATAATAAAATGTATGTTTGTTTGTCCGGGATATTTAATTATGTTAATCATGTACGTAAATTGCTAACCATGTACATAAATTAATTTTCTTTCAATTATAATGATTTTATTTTTAAAATGAAAAAAATGTAAGTAGTCCAATATTTAATCAAATATGCACATTTCATGTGTCAAGGTTTAGAAAATGTTGATGCACAATTTCTTATCTTTTTAGTTCATGTTTAACTTATGTTTTTTCAAAAAAATATGTTATGTCCCTATTCCCTATGACTAAAAACAATGCCCTTGCCCACATTGAAATCTCAGTAGCACCTTGCAATTTGTTTCACACATTTTCTCTTCCACAGACAGTAAAAAAGAATTTCACTGTTTTGTTTCAGTGCATTTGAAAAAAAAAAAAAAAAACGGGGGGGAGGGGACACTTTTAATAAGAAAAAAAAAAAAAAAAAAAAAAAAAAAAAAAAAAAAAAACAATATTGTAAGGGATTAAGATGGAAGAAAAATGCTTTTCCAATTCTGTGTGATTATAACTATTTCCTGTGTTTGACAAATATATCCGGATTGAAAGAGAAGAAAATGACTCAAGTTAAGCAGATCTATACAAATTAAATCCAGAGATCATTATTTAGGTTCTTCGTATCTTCTTTTATTATTAAACTAACATTTAGGAGATGCTTGGATAAAGCATCAATTTCCTACAAATTTTGTATTCGAGCTATCTGAATTTGAATGTGATAATTAAGAGTCGCATTAGTGTTTTATATTAAAAACCTTGTATTTTATTTAAACTGAAATTTTGGGGACTTTGATAAATTAACAATGCTTAGATCTTCGGTGTTAACTGATACACTTTATCATTCCAAATTCGATCTGAAATAATAAATTTTCTGTTCCATGTGTCCTATTGTTACATCATTTTCAACAAAGGTTGAATATGAGGTAATATCAATCAATAAATATGATATCATACTAAAAAAAACCCCTCATATATTTAAAAGATAGCAAAAAATTAGTGGGACCAAAGTGTCATGTACCCAAGCCAGAAAGACTTGTTTTAATCTTTTGATTAATTAATCAATAACCCTTAAAAAGTAATGATATCAGTACAAAAACCCTTAACGGGTTAAAAGTTTGTGACGCAGTTACTTTATCGCTATAAGAATTTGAAATATGGGTCTTAAAAATAATGATATCAAATTTTAAGTGACGCTTTGCTATTGGTTAAAATATACATAGATTTTTCTTATTTGATCATTTGCTTTTTTCTTTTATTTATATTTACAATGCAAACATATTTTTAACTTCAAGATAAGACAAATATATAAAATATACTCACTGATGCTTTTTCATTTGCATTTCCATTTCAAAATAACAGTTTTAAAAGGAATGATATCAAAATTCCAGTGACGCCTCAATGTCACTTTAAAAGATTTGTTTTTAGATTCCACTAAAATTACCTTTGTTTTGTCTAATAAAGTATATTTACACATTGAAACAGTGCTTTTAATTTTCAAGTATACTGTCAAATAATCACACTTTCACTGAGTTTGCATTATAAATTGAAATTATTTATTTCAATAAATTGATTTGTCTTTTGCGTCACGCTATCCAAAACTGTGTGTAAAATTTATGTAAATGTTACTTTGTATCATAGTATCCAACTAAGTCAAAATTTGTTTGTGCAAAGAGACAGTGTGATGCAAAGAAAACATTTGCACAAATTTTACTTGCAGTTTTGGATAGCGTGACGCAAAAGACAAATCAATTTATTGAAATAAATAATTTCAATTTATAATGCAAACTCAGTGAAAGTGTGATTATTTGACAGTATACTTGAAAATTAAAAGCACTGTTTCAATGTGTAAATATACTTTATTAGACAAAACAAAGGTAATTTTAGTGGAATCTAAAAACAAATCTTTTAAAGTGACATTGAGGCGTCACTGGAATTTTGATATCATTCCTTTTAAAACTGTTATTTTGAAATGGAAATGCAAATGAAAAAGCATCAGTGAGTATATTTTATATATTTGTCTTATCTTGAAGTTAAAAATATGTTTGCATTGTAAATATAAATAAAAGAAAAAAGCAAATGATCAAATAAGAAAAATCTATGTATATTTTAACCAATAGCAAAGCGTCACTTAAAATTTGATATCATTATTTTTAAGACCCATATTTCAAATTCTTATAGCGATAAAGTAGCTGCGTCACAAACTTTTAACCCGTTAAGGGTTTTTGTACTGATGTATATTACATGAATTTTTTACTAGTTCTCTTTTTTCTTTTCTGAGCAAAACTTTTACTGAATATGAAGCATAACATGTTCCTTATAGTCCTAAAAATTCTAGATAATTTACAAAGAATTTTTTTTTTCTAGATATTTGACAAAACTTGTAATTAAAAGAATGCCAAAATGTTTATTGGTAGATAGAGCATACAAAAAGCATGGCTCTACTGGGGGAAAGAAAAATTACAGGATATTTAAAAAAGAAAAAAAAAAATCCCTCTTAGATAACATTTAAAAACATGGGATATTTTTAATAAATACCATTAGGTATTTGTAAAAAGCATGCAAAATATTAAAAGAAAAAAAAACTAGCTTATTTGATAGTACCTACATCAGTGTTTTATAAATACCTTTTTATATCTATAAAAGACCTGCAATGTTTCTTAAAAGTACTTCAAGGTATTTGTGAGAAACGTATACCTGTGAAATGAAACTAAAGAAAAAACCTTCAAAAAACATTGGAGATGTGTTAAAAGAAAGCTTTAAAGGTTTTTCGAAATACCTAAATGATTCATGGTATTTTATAAAAGCCTTTATAAAAACCTGTAATAAGTTTCTTACAAATACCTAAAGGTATTTGTGAGAAACGCATATGGGTATTAATGGGGGTTTTATTATGGCTTTATTTTGCACCATTAAAGCCTTAATAATACGTTATTTTAAATACCTCTAAAACTTATAAAATACCTGTGTAAAGAAACCTTTATAAAACCTTCAAAAAACATCCAAGAGGTATTTCAAAAAAAAAGCTTTGTAGGTATATTAAAAATACCTACATGAGTCATGGTATTTTATAAAATCCCTTTGGTATTTATAAAAAACCTGCAATAACTTTCTGAAAAATACCTTTAGGTATTTGTGAAAAACCAATGGAGGTATTAATAGAGCTTTTATTATGGCTTTATTTTGCACCATTAAAGCCTTGATAATACATTATTTTAAATACTTCTAAAACCTCTAAAATACTTGAGTAAAGAAACCTTTATAAAACCTTCAAAAAACATCGAAGAGGTATTTAAAAAAAGCTTTGTAGGTATATTAAAAATACCTACACGAGTCATGGTATTTTATAAAAACCTTTTGGTATTTATAAAAAACCTGCAATAACTTTCTAAAAATATCTTAAGGTATTCACGAGAAACATATGGAGGTATTAATAAGGCTTTTATTGTAGCTTTATTTTGCACCATTAAATCCTTGATAATACCTTAATTTAAATACCTCTGATCTCGTCATTCCACGCAACAACAGTTGTGGAGAGTGTCTGAATTCATTCATGATGGATACTAAACCAGCGGTGTGGCGGTAATTATATTTCTCGACGTGCAAAAGGCCTTTGACAAGGTCTGGCACGCCGGCCTTCTCTATAAACTTTCTGAATTAGGTGTTCCAGATCAACTTATCAAAATTTTTGCAGATTATCTTTCTAACAGGTCCTTGGTGGTGAAAGTGGGTAACTCCATCTCTAGCCCGAAACCTGTTCTCAGTTCTGTTCCTCAAGGGTCTCTTGCCGGGCCTCGCCTGTTCAACATTTATATCAATGATATTCCACGCAAGCCCAATGTCCAGTTAGCTTTATTTACGGACGACACAGCCATCATGTTCCGACACACACAACCACTCACTGTGTTTGAAACACTCCAAGACTACCTTAATTCGTACGAAATCTGGCTCAAGAAGTGGAAAATTAAAGTGAACAGTTCCAAAAGTGCTGCCATCTTTTTCACCAACCAAAAGTATGACCCCAGCAATAATTTTAATTTTAGACTCAATAATGAACTTATTCCCTGGGAAACTTCTTATAAATACCTAGGACTTCACCTAGATTCCAAATTATTATGGCACAAGCATATTTCGGAAGTTCTGAATAAAGCTAAATGTGCCATGGCCCCACTTTCCTATCTACTTGCTTGGAATAGCAGCCTGTCTATCAAGAACAAATTGTTACTGTACAAATCCATGATCCGTCCTATCTTGACCTACGGGTCCGTTGTGTACGGTTCAGCTTCTAAGTCAGCTCTTGAGAGACTTCAAGTCTTCCAAAATAAACAATTGCGTAAGTATACTAAGGCCTTTCGCTATGTACGAAACGACGTCATTCATAGGGACCTCAAAATTAAATCCATTTATTCGGTTATCAGGAAACTTACGATGAAGTTTCACAGGTCCCTCCTCGAAGCTCAGAGCTTTTCAGAAAAGCTTCCTCCTCAAAGCTTTTCAGAATCCTGTGTTAAATGCCATCAAGAGATATGACCCTCGAGTAGGCAGGGGACAGAAACGTCCACTGGTCATTCTGTTTAGAGAAGATGGGTTTGTACCCATCTCTAAGCGTCGGAGGCGTGATTCCTCTGGGATCACATAACACAGCATTCTAGCTCTAAATTAGTTTATCCGTAGAAAGAATCTCGATTCTTCTACTTCTGGCGCCCACCCCCCCGACGTCTGCAACACTCTGTGCTACTTAACAGTCGCGTTATGTCAACCTTCTGCCAGTCACCTTGCTTTAGGGATTCGTCTTTTTATTGTATATAACTTTTGTAAAATTTTTTGCACTTAAACTATAACGTAATCCTTTTCTTTTTTGCGTAATTTTATTGTATCACACTTATTTTGTAAATATTGAATATTTTCCATTTGTTAGTATAAACTGTTAGGCTAAATTTTTCAGGAAAACATGCAGATCCCTATCCAGGAGTTCTAAAGGTGCCTTTTTCAAGGCAAATCTGTCTTAGACAGGCCGAGGGGACTATGGGGCAAGACTGCATGTAATCCACTCAGATTAACTTTATAAGAAAAGAAAAAGAAAAAAATGTATATATTTTTTTTTTGTTTGGGACAGAGCGGGCCTCTGAATTCCATCAAGTACGAGATAGCTTTTAGATCTTTCTTTCCCCTTACTTTACGGCCTTTCTCAGTGGCTTGGTTTTTTTTTTTTTTTTTTTTTTTTTTTCATATCATATCATCACGCCGAGCTCTCAGAGCTCACTTCATTCAAGAAGACCGATTACTTGCTTGACTATGCAACATCTGCTCATGCTTTTACAACGTCAGGTGGAGGTAAGCGGTGGTCTCGATCACTGCAGGTACTCCCTAAGATCCCGTGATGATGATGATGATGATGATGATAAATACCTCTAAAACCTGTAAAATACCTGTTTAAAGAAACCTTAAAAAAACTTAAATAAAACCTTAAAATATTAATAAGGGTATTGACACTATTACATTAATTTTTTTTTTCTTGTAAGAAATGAAAAAAATCGATAACTTTATTTTAAATTATCGCAGATCGATGGTTCCAACCATTCGTTTTAAAGGCATTGGCGAGCTTTTTTGAAAGACACTCATTATGAAAATTTACTCCCCTCGGGGGGGGGGGGGGAACTTCCCCCCAAGGGGGAGTGAGGCGAAGCTCCCACACATACAAGAAAAATTTCCCAGTTGACTATCTCTATTATAAATAATTCTTGTAAATTTAATAATGATTATTAAAAAATGATTCTCTTTATGCACATTTATACAAAATTTTGTCCTATACCACCATGTCAAAAACTTAGAAAAAGCAGGATGTCAACGCAACCTGTAAGACAATTTTTACCAAAAGTTGATAGGCACTAATTTATGTCAAGGTGGAACTACATACCAATTTATATGAAATTATTTGCAGTAGTTCCTGAGATACAGTTGCCACAAATTTTGTCACACATACACCGAGACTGACAGATAGACATTTCCTAAAAATGGTCAAATCGTGTTCTACATCTCTCAAAACGTGTAAATCCATCAAAAACCAGGGGTCGAAAATTTTTACGAATCCAATACTTTCTTCTATTGAATATAGAAGAAAGTAAAAACAGTAGATTTTATAGATTGACATTTTTAACAATAGAGACTGAATTTATATAAATATATAATTGACAAAAGGAAAATATATGAATATTTACATAAGATTCTCTAAAAATAGTAATATTCTTTAAATAAATAGCCCATCTTTCAAATAAAATATTGAGATTATGTATATTGAAGAATTAATTTCAAATCTCAAAAATAGGACATAGAAAATTTCGCCTTACATTTGTAGTAGATTTTGCTTTATCAAGGAAAGAACAATTAAATTGTTGTTCATAACAATTTTAAATTAAATTTTCGTTGCATTTAGGAATTAAAATGTTCTTGAGATTTTCATCAGATAATGAGGATCATAATTTATTTTTTAATTATGTTATTTGGCTGAAAATACACTCACAATGACTATGTAAATATATTTAATTACAAAAGCATTATTTAAAAAACCCAAACAATTAAAATTATTTTGAGATAATAAAAATCAATATTGCAATATTTACACTTATATTTAATAAGTCTCACAGCATAGCAGCGCCACCTGTTGGGACATTTACTTTAAAGTGTTAGCAGGATAAAATCCTATTAAGATCCAATTACATATAAAATTTTACGAAATTATACGCAACAAAAGATGAAATATAGCTTAATATTAAATGGGAGTAATATGCATAGTAGCGCCACCTGATATGCGATTTACTCCGAAATATAATCAGTACCAATTCATATGAAGTTTTAACTAAATATAAAGTTTTGTGGAATTCCGTCCATTACTTAATGAGATACAGCATCCACAAAATTTTGATAACACATACATGATACACAGTCAGACTTGCATTTTTAAAAATGGTCAAATCATTTTCAAGACTTTACGAAACGTGTAAATGCATCACAAATTTTCACGAATTCAATACTTTCTTCTTCTGAAAAGAAGAAAATAATAAAAATCATATTTTTATCATTATCACAGTTTCAAATAGAAAGCAAACTATATTCTAGCCAATTTAACATAATCTTAAAGAATATATTTTTTTCTTATAAGTTTTTAGCTTTTTCAATGTGATATTTAACTTTAAATAAGAAAGTTATTCAAGACCGCTGTGTTGTGTAATTTTACGGCATGAAAAAGAAAAAGGAAAAGAATATTTAACGATAAAATGCTCCTGCTTTTATTTCATAAACAAAAAAAAAAAAAAAAAAAAAAAAAAGATGGATACACTAAATAAAAAAATATTTCTCTGTATTTTTGAAGGATAAACCATGAATTGTACAATTTTTTCGTACGTTTAATACTAACGGCAATACAATTTAAGCGACTGTTTTGGGTGCCCAGCACGGAGTATTATTAATAGGAGTTGAAGGTCCAATGGGAGAAAGCTACGAAACTGTGATCTAAATTTCTGGTAAATATTGAGGGCACCACTTGTCATTACTCCCTACCTCGGCGCGGTTATACTGTTGTTTTCAATAGAATTTTGCTGGAGTACATTTTAACAGGACTTTGACCCGCTAATCATAAATTATTTTTATGCTATTTTAGTATTTTATAACTTATATATCAAATTACGAGAATAAAAGTTTCTTGTAATCTAATATTTAAACTTTCTCTTCTCACTACAACTATGCAGTTCCCTCCTTCCATATATCTGAAAACTTTTTATGCATTTCTTTTTTTTATGCCATGAGTGACTTCATAAATTTTTTACTGAATTTAATTTGAATGAAGTTTTTAGTGTGCACTAAACATAAACATTATAATTTAATGGACCCCCCCCCCCCCCCAAAAAAAAAAAAAAAAAAAAAAAAAAAAAAAAAAAAAGTACCAATTGTTTTCTTAAATTTCTAGTATACTGCAGTAATGTTAGAAGAAATGAAATGTATTATTAACCTGGTATGATCTCAGAATGAAATTCCTACTGACTAGGCTACCCTTTCTCTTTCCATTTTGAAATATTTTATTAGATACAGTTTCATATTTCAGTTTTGACACAACTCCATATGTATACTATTTGCATTTATTCTCATAATACTGCATTATTGTGCAAAATTTTGACTTATTTTCCTATGTTAAAAAAATCTGAAATTTTAATATCGTATGAAATTTTCAATTAAAATATTCAGAGACAATGACTTTTATACCACTGTCATGAATTGTATTTTAAAGCTAGTTTAATATCATTATGATTAAGATATTCCTCATAATTCCTGTTTATGTGGAATTTTTTCTTATTTTTCCATGTTTAAAAAAAATCATACATTACAAATAACTAATGAAGTTTTTGAAGTAGAATGTGTTCATAGTTATTAATTCCAGCATCAAACATGATTTTTTAAAAATTCAATATGACTGCTTGTTTTTTCTCCGATTCTTTATACTTCTCATTATTGAGCTTAATTTTTTACAGATGGATCCAAGACAAGTGTCTTGTTCGTGACTTTGCCTCTAGTAAAACTGTTTTTAGTTCTCAACTTTCCATCTTTTTACATTTTCTCAACAAAGTTTTTTTTTTTTAGCATTAAAGTTCCACCCAATTTTATTTCACCTCACCCCAACAGGAAATTTATCTTCAGAGACTCGGATAATTCTGGATTCATTTTAAACTATGGAAATTTAATAGTGGGAAATCAAACTATAGCATTGCCCTTATATGATTACATAACTTGTTACTAATAATATCTTGAAAATTATCTAGAAAACTTAGAACATTTTCTGAGTACCACCGATTGGGCAAGCGAATTATCGCATTGTGCTCGAATGGATTAAATCAAGCCAAATTTTGGCGAAAAATTCCTTGAAGCATAGCTGATGAATTACAAAATATGGTAAAGAGTCATCTTGTTGGATTGTAACATAGTAGTGCGCGTGTTCTCATGTTGTTTTTGTTGTTGTTATCGTGAATATGAGAAAATAATTTAATTTCTTATGAAATTATGCTTTATTGGTTTGAATGTTGATTTAATTTCTTATCATCATGTTTTCTGTGAGGGGAGTAATAAATAGTACAGTAACATATAGTGTGATAATTATAATTATAAATCTGTAATGTAGTGTATAATGCCTTTTCATTGGATAAATATGTATTTGTATCATATATTGTTCATAAATATTTAATAATGATTATTACTGAGCATGCACAATGTAGAAGATGTCTTTCGTAAATTATTTTTCGGGAGTCTTGATTCTGTAAATTTCTTTAAACTTAAAACTATTTCAAACAACATTTGACAAATATAAATTATGTGAATAGTATAAATTGTTTTTTATTTATTACAAAGGTTTTAATAAATGCAATACTCATTGCTAAATATTTATTGAGAATATAAAATTCATTTGGAACTATACAAAATTTTGCAAACAAAAACAGTTTTTCGTTCTTATTTTAAGTTTTTTCAAAAGTATCAGAGTAAGTATAATTTAACGAATCTTTCGTTTATCTACATTACTGTTTTATTATTATTATTATTATTATTATTATTTAATGTTCTGTACAATATTCAGGTATTCTTTCACATTGCTAGAGCAATTAAATAAAAAAATATCCATACTCACAGAGACTTTATCATTTACTGGTGTTTCATTTCTTATGTTAGTTTTATTGAACCTACTATTTTTTTTAAAAAGGTATGAAATGTTTTTATTCATTCCTTCCTTATTTATTTGTATGCAGTACCAATACTTGTTATATACATCTTCTTTTCTAGGTCAGATTTGAATGTCAACTACTCTTCTTTCTTTTGCCAGCTGGCTGCATTTCTCAAGGCACTAAATATCAATTGTGCTTTGAAAGTGCATGCCTACTAGCACATATTTTAATTTTCCTAGGTGGCTTACAAGAGGATTTATACAAGTGTAATTTCGTTCCCAATTAAAATGATTTTCAAGAGTTTAATACAGGTAGATTATTATTCTCACATTTATCTTGGATCTATAAACTTTATATAAGAAAGAATTTTATTATTATAAATTATTATTTATTATATATATATATATTTATTGTTATAATTGACAGTTGTATTTAGAAAAAATTAGACTTTGAAGTACAGTTATATATAAATAATTAATGGGTTGTGTTCCCAAAAAATGTTTGCATTTAGAAAACCTTTAGCTATGAAAAGCTTTATAAATAATGTGTTGTATTATTGATTTAAAATTTTCAAGATTTTAAATAAGTGCTTAAGTTTGGCTGCTAGTTTAGAAAATAAATAAATAATCTTTGAAGAACTGTTATATAACTTACTAATAATTATATTAAAATATTTTATTTAAAGGTATAGCTAAAATAAAATATGTAAATATGAATTCATTTATTTAAATTTATATGCATACATGTATTGTTTATTTCCTTGTAGAATGTGCAATATACCCATTATTCCATTATGAAATGTGATATTTATTGTTAGTGTCTAATTATAATATTGAAAATGTATTTTCTTATTAATTATAAATACTATAATTTCTATAAGTTTAAGAATTGTGTATGAATGGCCAAGTAAATATAAAAATCCTTAACAGGTTGTTTCTTAAAAATATCAAATTTTGCGCAATGCTAAGCTATTAATTAAAAAATGATTTTTTTTCACATATTTCTTTCTTGTTCTGTTTATATTCACTATGTATAAATATTATTTGTAACATGAAATAATATAGTGTTTTCGAAAACATCGTATTCGACTCGTAGGCCTCTAAACCATATACATACCAATTTTGAATGGTCTAACTGAATTTCTAATTTTTTGCCCCCTCTCCCTTCCCCCTGAAAATTTTACACATTCGAAAATATCCTCATTCGACTCGTAGCCCACAAAAGACTATATATACCAATTTTTAACAATCTAACTCAATTCACAAATTTTCCCCTCCCTTGCCCCGTTCTTCCCCCCCTCTTAATAGTTTTACACTTTCGAAAATATCCTCATTCGACTTGTACCCCCAACCCCCCCCCCCAAAAAAAAAAAACTATATATATACCAATTTGGAACGGTCTAACTCAATTTCTGATTCCCCCCCCCTCTAATAATTTTACACTTTCGAAAATATCCTCATGACTTGTAGGCCCCTAACCAGTGGCGGCTCGTGAACCGAAAATAGGTGAAGAGCTCAAAAGTAATATTCAAGTATTTTTAACTCATAATTTTTATTAAGCATGGTGTTAACTAAAATTAACTAAAAATACTTATTTAAATGTAAATTTATGTTCTATAAATGAATACACTGTGCCTCTTCACCTATTTTCGGTGCACGAGCCGCCACTGCGCCACAAAACCTGTATATACCAATTTTGAACAGTGTAACAGAATTTCTAATTTTTTGTCCCCTTCTCGACATCCCTAAAAATTTTACACTTTTGTAAATCCCTTCCCCCCCCCCTTTCTTTTTGACTCAGTAGACCTTAAAACATGTAAGTCATGTGAAATATCGATATCAAATTTTTGAATTAAATATAATACTTCCAATATCAAATTTGGAGTTGAATGGTTGTTAGTATAAACAAAGATTGCACTGTCGAAAGGTGAGAGGGCCTTACCTCCCCCGCCCCCTTTTTACCCAACTGTGCCTTATTTCAAAAGATCATGGTCCAAACTTTACAGAATTTTAAATTTTGAGTTGAATGAAAGTTAGTATGACAGACTACATCACTGAAAGGCAGGAGGGTCAAACCTTTTCTTACTCCCCATGCCCACCAGCAGCTGAGCAGTTCTGCGCTCAAAGCTGGTAGATGTAAGGTGCAGGGTTTGATTCCAGGTTGCGCTCGTCAGCCTAGCCGGCCGATCTTTTCCATGTTTTTTTCTTAAACTTGTGTGAATACGGGCTAGGAGCCCTTAGAGAGGCTTCTCTCACCACTTTATGAGACACTGTGTGGATTTGGAGATTTGCACATCTCAGGGCATGTATTACGACTCTGTGTTAAGTTACTGCACTGTTTTAGGGAATTGGTTTATACTGCTTCTGTCTGCGCATGCTATCGACTTGGTGCTGAATCGTTGTACCTGTGTAATGATGTATCAATGAAGATAGTGTATTGATTTAATCAAAATAATAAAACCAGTTTCATGATGTTAAATTTAAACAGGTGTTTCCTGATGTTAAAAAAATAAACAAAAATCATTCAAGCCTAATAAAAAATTGGTTTTTATATATAGAATCTTAATTTCTATATTCAAGTAAATTTTGGAACTGAAAAAAGAAAAAGAAAACGGTCGAGAATATTTTTTACGGGTTACCAGAATTTTTTGTTGCCGATCATTTTTTTTTACAAATTCCTGAACCCTGTGTACGTGAATGTAATCAATTTAAATATTTCAAAATAGACATGAATGATTAAAATAGACATGCAAAGTTAACAATATTTAATAAATAAATATATCTATTTTCCTAAGGGTGGATTGGACGCAAAAGTTATAGTTTATAGTTTCAGTTTTAATTTCCCTACTGTTTTCAACTACATTGTCATCTTCTCTCTCATAGTCGTAAGTACTTTTTAAAAATCTGTTATTAAGCATGATGAAATGAATTGTTCACATATCTCTCATGGAATTTTTGACTTTCTGAAAATACATAGGTAAGGAAAGTATTGTAATCATGACAAAAATTTGACTTTGTGATGTTAGTGTATCTATATGTTTTGAGGTCCCATGTGTTCATTTTTGCTATTTTTACAATGATGTATGTCTGAGTAGAGTGAACACAATATTGCCTAAATGCTTTGTTCAAATGAGCTAAAAATTGGTACATATGTTATAGGTTATCGTAGCACAAACTGTATACATTTTGGAGAATCCAGCACATTTTTTTTCCTTAACCGGAACACTAAGATAAATTCTTTATCATTATAGCCTGTGGGCTCAGATAATTTAAAGTGTGATAGCATCTATATTCCTCAATCAATTCAGCTGAAACTTCATATACATGTTATAGGTCACTGTCGAATGAATTGTATAGATTTATTTTGGTAAATCTAGCATTTATAGTTTTTTTACAGGGAAATAATGAAAAATTCTGCAATATTATATAGTCTGAAAATTATTAAAAACATGATGGCGCCAGAATGCCTCATTTGATTGAGCTTTAAATTCAGATGAAAGTTATATGCCACACAAACTGTACACATTTTGGTGTATCTAACACTATTAGTTATTTTACAGAGATGCACAAAAGAATTTGTGTATATACCATTTCATTAAACAATATACTATTTGGGAACAGATAATCAAACACTTATTATAATTTTCTCGTTTGTTTATGTAATGACTTCTCTTACTTCATTTCATTTAAACAACAGTGAATTACTTAATGTTCAGAAATTCGATTGGAGTCACTCAACATTTCTATTATTTCTTTTAAAGCTTCTGCATATATTATTAAAGACATTACTTTTGTCAAAAATAAATAAGTTTTCTATGTGGAAGTAAAATTTAATTTTGTATATTTTTCATCTGGAATTTCTATTACCAAGTAATAATTTTTTTTTTTTTTACAAAGTTAAAATAAGAATATAAAATCATCAAATGATTAAGTATGTAAATTTGATCTTTTAAATTCTTGGATAAAAAAAATGGCATAATGCAAATGAAATGTTATATAGAAATGAAAGCTTTGCTTTGAAAGGACATGAAGACATAAATTGATAAAAACATTCTATCTACATTTATGAGATTTTTTTTTTTTTCTTTTTACCGAGTATAGAAATATTAAATCAGATATTTCCATGTTAAGTGCAAAATAACAAAGAAACAACTTAAATTACTTTTAAGATTATAATCGTCTATGTATTGATCAATCATGTCGTTTGTGAAAAACTTTAATTTTGAAAATAATCTCTTTCGAGAGGGGGGGGGGGATTAATTTGTTATTTTTTTTATTGTCAACATTATGTACTGAAGATAACTCATCATTATGCATAAAATCTTTTTCTGGCTAAACAGCCGTGTCTGTTTCTTTTATTTTTAAAGATTTAGGTATAGCATTAAAAAACTTTTTTTTCCCTTTTAATATCCAGTATGATAATATTATAATAGTCCACCACAACAGATTTACTTTGTTACATCTACAAACTGTACATAAATAATGTAATTAGCATTTTCTTCATGTTTTTTTTTTTTTTTTAACATGATTAAAATTAAATTACACTTTTCATTAATTAAATTATTAATATTTAATAAAATATTTCAATTGCTAAACGTGCTAATTTAAAGTTAAAACTGCAATTGATTGTTTTAACCGAATACTTTTATGCACTAAACATGTACAGTTCAATGGATTTTATTTTGTCAAGTTCTGTGTGGTTTTTTCCAGTTTTTTCCACTTATGTCTGGCGTCCTGAACATTTGACAAAAAAGTGGACAAAATAACAACCCTGCAATTGAGAACTACAAAATCTGCACAACTCAAATTTTGTTGATTTCAGTTCACAAAAGAAATATTATACTTAAGCTAGAAAGATTGGATAAATCTAACAAAATGAAGACAGTGCACTACAGCAGCATTCCACTGTAGTAGTACATATAAGAAATCTGTGCTTCCTCTTTTTTTTTTTTTTTTTTTTTTTTTTTGGGGGGGGGGGGGTGATTATTATGTTTAAGTACAATTTAATTTTTTTCTTTCTACATTCTTTACACATTAAGATGTACATAATAAAGGAATAAATTAAAACTAGTAGTGATGTGAGGCTAAAAAATTTCTGTGTTTTTCAGGAAAATTTCCAAAGCAAAAAAAAGCAATTATTTTAGTAAATTTTTTACACCCCCATATTTAAACTTTTTTTACACTAATCACAGTACAGTTAAGTTTCAGTGATGTTAGATATAGTATGAAAAACAAAAGTTTTTTATTAGATATTTAAAATATTACCAGATATATGTTTTGAGCAACTTGCTCAAGAAGGAGCAGGTTAATACAGTGAACTCTCGTTAAAACGAACAATCAAGGGCCGGCAGTTTTTGTCCATATTAACGAGAGTCCATTATAACAGGAGTTCATAAACTGAAGTTCTATATGAACTCTAAAATCACTATTATGTACACATACGAATGAAAATTTGTTTCCTCAAACCTTTTTATTCACAAAAAATATAAACGCAGGAAAAACAATACTTAAAAACTTCTTTTCTTCATATAGTACAACATAGTACTACTTGATTTAAAGCAAAGAGTAAAAGTGTGAGACATTCCGATTGTAGGGTCAGATAAAAAATCACGCGATTACACTGACTACAGCTGGACTGAGTAACCACAGTTTTCAGAAACTGAGGAAATAATGTGTACTCGTACTGTAAGGACGATTGCCACTGATAACGAAATCCTTTGCTATGTCTTCACAATAGATGTGGAGACAGGTACAAATTGTTGATCTCAAATTTCACTGTCAATCAATGCTGTTTAAATCTTACGGTGTAATAGTGCAGAGTGAAAGAGATTAATTCTTTTATTATTGCACCTTTTCATGTTGAAAGAATTGACTCTTTTTCGAAGGGGGAAAAATATCCATCTTAACGAATGACTTGTACGTATAAATCGATGTTTATTAACATGCAATTATTATAGGCCTTAGCCGGGGATTCTGTTTTTGTACGTAATAACGAGAAATCCATCTTAAGCGGGGCCGTCTTAACGAGAGTTCACTGTATAATACAAGTTATCTTCAGTTGCTAATTAGAATTTGAATGTCCTTTCAACATGTTTGTGTAAATGCAGTTTTAAAGCATTTGGCGACATAATAAAATATAATATTGACATATTAGTCACTGCGGTACTTCTGAGCCTCTATTTTTCAAGATATTCATTTGATAAATGATGATACAGCGATGCTTTTCAAACTATGCCAGCAATTCTGATTTAGGTCCTTTCATGGTCTCTGCTCCTGAAAATGTCTCAGCCAGTTGAAATTTAGTTATGATCTTGGTCAAGTATTCAATTAAAAAGAAAACTTCAAAAAAAAATATCCATAATCACAAAATTGGCATGTTGAAAATTTTAGAGAAAAATCTTACATAAAATTACATTTTTTTTTTTTTTTTTAAATCTCTTTTTAAAACTGTTTTCTAAAATGGGAGAAAAAAATAAATAAGCAATTGTGCTTTTTATGCAAGCAACAGGAAATACAATTGCCTAAATAAGGTAAAGATACCAGTGTTCACCATCCTTAAAATTTGTCCCAGAGTTTACCACCTTTACACGACATGTTGAAATAAACATTTAATAGCATCTATGAATTTGAATCTGCTCACGCTAGATTCCCTAGAACTGGAGAATCTAGCTTGGGCTGATTCAAATTCTTGATGTTAATTAACGGTTATTTTAACATGTCTTTTGAGAGGGTGGTGACCATTGGTATCTTTACCTTAAATAAAAAGGCTTAAGTTTAAATAAAATTTGGGTAAGTCTAATATATTAAATGAATGTCACCATAATTTATAACTAGAAATTTGGAAATCTACCTGAAAGAAAGTAGCACTTCATTTATTTAAAATACCTAAAATTGAGTAATACTTGAAAAACTCATACTGAGTTTTACATTTAAAGGTTTTTAAAAATTAACAATAAAAAAGTAGAAACAAAATCTTAAAATTTCCTTCCTTTTTTTATGGAGGGGGGGGGGGGGTGATGGAGAATTAGATCCATTATCCAATACTAGTAGAACTAGGATTTTGTGTTTGCAAGTTATGCTTAAAAATAAAACAAATAAGTTAAAAATCAAAAGAATTTTGATGAAATGCACTATTACATGGTCTGAACTATCCTTTGCCAATCACATTGTACAATTTCTCTACCAATGGCAGCTAAAATCCATGTTATTCTATGAAGAAATTTGTTATAAAAATTACACATTATTCAATTTTTTATTTATTTTTTATTTTAATTCAAAAAATTTATAACTGTTATATTTTTTCTTGTTTTTCTAAAACAGTTTTTTGCTTTTAATTTTTTATGTTTCATTTTGAACTTATAAAGTGCAAAAAGGAATTTTGTTTAATTTTTTTTGCACTTCATAGCTTCAAAATGAATTATTAAAAATTAAGCAAATTTTGGGAAAAGCAAAAACCAAATTTGATTATTCTGGAATTTTTAGCTTAAAACGGGGCAGCCATCCCCTCTGTAGAGGATGAAAATTGTGATGGCATATCTACAGACCACTCTTAGGGGTGTCATTTACCAATAGCATAGTACTAGTGTGACATGAATAAGTCTCAACGTCTAGATTTTATTATTATTATTATTATTATAAAAAACAGAATAAAAAAAAACACTGACAAGGGAACATTCAAAAAGGTGTCGTCTTCAAAAAATATTGAAAAAAAAAAAAAAATGTGATGCTACTCTTTATAAAACATCAGAAAGTGAAAAAATTATCGGCTGAAATAAATTACAGCGACCACAAAAAATTATCAAAATTATGTATTTTTGGCAATTTAGCACTGTTAGGCGATAAGTTTGCTTGCACCGATCTTGCCGTGTATGAATAGAACTGTGTTTTGCTTCTCTGCCAAGTACTCAAAATCAGTCGCCTAACAGTGTGAAATCGCCAAATATGCTTAATTTTGATAATTTTTTGTGCTCGCTGAATTGTGCTCATTTCAGCCGATAAATTTTTCACTTTCTGGTGTTTTATGGAGAGTAGAATCAAATATATTTTTTTTCAATATTTTTTGAAGACGACACCTTTTTAATGTTTCCTTGTGAGTAATTCTTAAAACTATTTTGTCTGATATAAATAAATGGGATTGAGCTACCGTCAATGATATATGGCGAGCCTCCGAGAGCTACAAAATGCACAGAGACACCTTATTTATAACGATTACTCAACCATCCTACTTATATAACAGTCGTTAAAAATTATCACAGTTTTCTAGCTTAATGCATGCTTTAAACCATTAAATCATAATTTTTATGTTTTGTTTTTAACTACTTTTTGAATTGATTAATTATTTATATTTTTCTTTGAATATTTTTGTTTACTTTAATGTATTAGTTTTATTTTACAAAACCTACATATTTAGAAAAAACTGTAAATTTTCTTGAAAATTCACAACCCTAAAAATAAATAGTATGCATTTTTCCAATGCATAATATATGTATGTATGTATGTGCATACATACATACATAAATAATGTTCTTGCTCTTGAATATGAGCTTACTGCTGTAAATTAAAATGTTTTATTAGACAATAGAAGCGAGCTATTAATGTATTGAAAATAATAATTCATTTTTTATTCCTCTGAACAAACAGCTTTAAAATTTTAAAAAAGAATAGCTATTGCTTTAAATCACAAGATGGTCAGAGCTTATGATTTATTCAACATAAACTAATATTACTAACAAACTGAAATATGCTAATGCGTTATTTCTTGACAATGATTTATTGAAACTGAAGATCACATATTGAGCGTGTTCAGTAGAGCGCCCGAGATGGATCAGTGCGACCGGGCGATGACGTCACTGATCCTGGATCGGCCTTGGACCGGGCCAAGCGTCTACTGAACGATTTGGAACAATTCTGACGTAATTGGAGCAGCGCCATCTATCTAATTTGACCTGTATTAGCAAGTCATTTATTGTATTTCTGTTGTTTATTTTGTCTGGACTTAGTATAAGTAATTCCATAAAACGCTTACGTTTTTTCTTTAAAAAAAAGAAAGAAAGATCTTTTATGTAATAACAATTTTACTTCTTTCTTATTAATGTAGAATTCTGTATTCTGCTAACAAAAAATAAGAAGCTATTAATTGATTGTGCTGATAAATTTTTAATATACATTACTTTGGTTATGATTTTTCTAAATTCACATATAAATTTTAATCATGAAAATGTTAAAAATGTTACGTTACATTTATTTTTAAAGGAGCAGAGTGGATTTATCTTAAATGAGCACTTTTTGATATAAGAAAACACCTTTCTTTCTCTTCGAATTTTATTATGAACAGAAATGTGCAACAAAAACGTTTTTGAAAAATAAATAAATTATATAAAATATGAAATATGCTGTTTAGTTAATATAATGGATTTATATAAAAAATAATCTTACTTTCTTCTTCGATTTATGAATCAATATAAAGAGCTTTTTCTCTTATTACCGACTGAATATTAAAATAAACAAGAATTGTAAACACTGCATAATTTTATAGCTACTTTTTTTACAGTCTGTTTTCTTTATTAAATTTAATAATTGACATCCTAAACTTATTTTTACCAAAATTAAAAAGATGTGGAAGGATTTTAATTTATTTACTTATAGTTAACTTATTGTTTTAAAGGTAAAAAATACAATCGTTTACAAACTTTTCTATTTGTAAACAATGAAAAGCTTTGTCTAAAAAAAAAAAAAAAAAAAAATGAAATAATTATTTTTTCCCAGCTTATTTTTATATATTAAATTAACAAAAAATGATAGCGTCCGAAAAAAAAAAAAAAAAAAAAAAAAAAAAAAAAATATTTCTATTAAAATTGTGTAAATTTTTGTTTTAATTTTATGTTTAAATGTTACGTTTATCAATAAAAGAAATTACGTATCGGAAATCGTTATTATGTAAAAAATCTTTTTTACACAATAAATAAATAAACATAATATAGTTTAGCATTTTATGGAATTACTTACCTTATTTTCTACAGTACAAACAATGCATATAAATAGGTACATCTGTATTAATCCTCAGATAATTAAACAAATAAACAATCATTGTCAAAAACAGATGTTCACTGTTCAGGTTTTTACTGCGTAATGTCAGACAGGGCCTGATTTTCATCTTATTGCGCATTTGATCCATCACGTGACCCAATGGATCAAGAAATTTTTCTGGGCTTTCTGATCCACGACCGGTCGAGAACGGTCCATTCCACTGAACGATGTCACTCTGGATCGGTCGACACCACTGAACGCTTTGGCTCGGAATCTTTCGACCGGTCGTGGATCGGGCGCTCTACTGAACACGCCCATTTGCTTCAACGACTGTCCCTGTGACAGAAAATTTTTATGCTTTCTGCGATAAGCCTCTTTCGTGCAACCTTTTCTGCAAGACAATATTGACATATTTTCTAATTTACACATAATGTGTACCCATAAATATAAGGATATCAGCATTATTAATAGACTGTTGAAGAATCTTTAAATATAAGACACGAGTTTCTATATTTTACTGAAATTTAGGAGTATCTTTAATTTTTTGTGCAAGTTATAATTTCTTTTCTGCAACAATGTCGCTGTGTCACCTAAATTCTACCACAAGGATGAGTGCTAATCAAAAATTGTAACTATGAATAAATATAATTTACTATTTCAATTTATTTCATACGAACAAATAATTTTGAATGTTTCTGCTGTATGATTCGCCTTGTTTATTCTAATTATCTGATGCAATGACACAATCTTATATAATAAGTGATTCAAAGAAATAGGAAATAAAACTACAAAAAAATTGCTCTTTAGCTTCTGCTCAAATTTACATTTGTGAAATTACCATGCTAATTTCATAACACAATACTTAAATACAGAAAAGCACTACAAATTATGTGGTAAATATCTGAGAAGCATTTATTTACTTTATTACATTAGGTTGAAACTATGTACACAAATATAAAAAATGCACACGCTTAAGTTATTTACATTTTATGAAAAAATTTTGAAATGGGTAATAAAGAAATGACTAATTTAGATATATATATATATATTTTCGAAGTGGTTAGAGCTACGGCAGCCGTAACTTTAATGGGCTTACGGCAGTCTTTTAACGCATGCGCAAGAGGATAGGTCTGACTTTCAGAGAACGAATCATTTTTTGAACGATTCTCTCTACGGCATACGGAAGCCTTGGAGATAAATAATGAACAAGGACACGTGTTTTATTGTTTTCTCGTATTTAGTTTCATTATCTTGTTATTATTTATATTATAATGTCGCTAATTTTTGCGTGATCCAATTATTTGCAAAAAATGTCGCGTAATTTCAGTTTGAGGAAAAACATTTCTCTTCTCATTTAAGGAATATTCATTCTGAAAATGTCGGAACTGTAAATCTGGCTTTCTAGATTGGAAAAAAAAAAAAAAAAAGAAATAGCATTGAGAATAAGTTATCAAGCTTTTTTTATTTTCTGAAATTCGTCAAAGAAAAGTGACATAAAATGTATGTACTATGATTGTCTTTGAAGTGGAATATATAGTCCTATAGAAAATAGACATAGACATTTGAAAAAATTTGGATGTATAAAGATAGGACACACTTGCCCAGCATTTATGAGTGTATCATCAGAAACATAACGAAGCTACTGAAATAAAAGTCAATTACCAGTCTGTCCATGTAGTATATGAAAAAGAAGTTGGAAAGATTAAATCTTGCCTCATCGTTAAGTGCTGGTATACCCATGTCAAAAATATTACAGGGGATAAAGAGAAGCACCCACCTACCAAGAGATAGTTATACAATGTGGAAAGACCTTCATAATATTAAAAGTGCTTTCCATCTTGATTAGTCAATTTTATATAAAGATGATACTGCTTTAGTCAATTTATTAGTGAAAAAAAATGCAAAATGAGAATAAGTATGATCCAATCCTCATTTATAAACCTGTTGGAGAATTATTGCAAGACTTTCCAAGTACTAATTAAAATGAATTCCTTTTAGGAATTATGAAGGAAGTTCAACAAGAACTATTGGAATTATACAACATATATGTACAATGATAGATTCGACTCACTGGCTTAATCAATATAGGTTTCAGCTAACTAAGGTAATGGTAAACGATGAAAATCATGAAGGATTGCCAGTTGACACTTTTTTTCTACAAGGGCTGCCATTGAAACGTTTATACCATTTTTCTTTGCAATTACAAAACTTATTCCTGATATGAAAACTACCATTCTCATTTCTGATGACAACTGATGCATATTATAATGCGTGGTAAGTTGTGTTTCAAGATAACTGTAAATATACGCTCATGCCATCAGTGATAAAAATTGGGAAGAGAAGGTGTCATATGATGTCTGCTGTAAATATTTTAGGCGTCAAATTAAAATTTCCAGTTGCAATTTCTGAAATTCATTTTAATATCACTAACCAAGACTGATTCCGAGTAAAACAATATTTTCTAACCTATGCATCAAAATTTTTTAAATACAATTTAATTTATATATATTTATTTTTCTCATACGTTATATCAGTATGTGCACAGAGATATAATGTATCGGTTACATAGGTTATATGTATGCATGATTCATCTGGATTTTGAAATACGAACTATCTTCTATAAATCAAAATATTTTATTAGACATTAGGAGTAAGACATTTTTGATAAAGCTCTCCCAAGATACGGTCATTTTGAAGTTAAAATTTAGTTAAGCCCGCCTCATTCAAAAAGTGCATTAGTTCACCAGAGATAGCAAATGTAACCAGTAGAATGTTGCAACTTCTAAACCATACATGAAGGTGCGGTACTGGTGATTTTCGCCAAACGTGCCAAGTGGCACCTGAAAGCAATTTTTCTGCAGTAATGCCTTGATCTTGTGAAAGCAAGGGTTAAAGAAATACGAAAATATACTTTGTTCACCATTTCACACTTGTAGTACCTTAAAATTTTAAGAAACTATCCCTATATTCAATAAATTTTTTTTACCAAACTGTCAAATAACAGGTGCAAGAGTTTTTAGAGAGAAATCTCCCAGGTCAGTTTTATCCGCCATTGGTTATTTCCTGTGTCCATTTACCATGCGTCACACACCTCCTAGGCATCAAATTAGACGACCAGAAATAATTTTACATTCATCAAATGCAATAATTTAGTTGCATTTGATGACTTACGACAGCTAATTTTGAACACTGCATGCCAAGTGGTGAGAAACTGGAACTTAAATGTAAATTCAAAGGTGAAAGAAAGTGCCAGTAAAGAAGCTATCGAAGAACAGATAGATACAATTTTTTCAGAAATTGTAACTTTTACAAGCAAATATGTAACTTTTTACAAGCAAATGAATGACTTTATTAGCAGCTTTAGTGTTTATTGGAAAAAAATCATTGACTATTTTCAGAACATTTACTTAAAACATTAAAACGACCTCAAAAATGGGCTTACCATTGCTATAGAACTGGACTAGACATAAACACAAATATGAAATTGGAGTGCTGGCATCGCCAACTAAAATACGAGGAGAGTGGTGGTACCATTATAAAAAGACTAGTCAAAGTTCTCATCAGTTGGGTGCCAAATGGCAACTAACATTGTTTTCTTAGTTATCATTAAGTTGTATTAAGGTGCCATTTTAAAATTTGTATTTACAGATAAAAACACATGCATAAATATAATTACTTAAGATACTAATCCTTTATCTTGTTAGTTTTTCCCATTTTAATAATGTGCTACACTGATATTTTGACAAGAACGCTAGAAATTTCATTCTACTATTTTATTGCTAGTACCTTTATTTTCATTGCAGATTATTGCACACTACTGATTTCAATGAAATATTTATCTCTCTGTAAGTTATCAATTTAAATTACTGATTATTATAAATTTAATAATTACTATCTTAATATGTAACTCTTGTTTTGTTTAATAATGTATTAAAAAAAAGGAACCTGAAATAGTAAGCAACCTTATGCTATCAATAATATATATAATTTAGTATTTTGTTTAAGTGTACTATGCTTATGCTAGGTTAAACAGTTTTATAAGTTTACTATTGCTTCCATGGCAACTCTAAACTTAGTTGATAAACAAATGAAATGCATTTTATGTTGGTATTTATTTTAGTGCATTACTGTTTTGAATGTATGTACATAATTTAATATAGTTTAATTTTAATAATTAATAGGAAATATTAAGTTTCAAATACTGCAATAAAAAGCATTGGGTAAAAAAAATATTTCTGTGTAAATTTATTTCATTTTAAACCACATGTTTTATTCAGTTATTAGGCTGATCTTTTTACAATGATAAAATAAATTTTCTTATTTCATCAAACAGTATTGTTTATTTTATTATTACTGTTATTTGTTGTTTTTAATTACAGTTTTTTGTTGTTTTTAATTGCAGTTTGTCTAATACTAATTATAAGATTAAGAAACTGCTCAAAAAACATGCATGAGTCTGGCTAGGCCTAATTTAATATGATATATATGCTGTTTGTTTGTAGTACTGCTATTTATTATTTTCTACAAATATAAACGTAGAATCTTAATTACGAAAGAAAAGAAAAAATGATAAATGCTCTTGCCTAACATCCCCCCCTTCCCTCCATCTGCTATTTTTGCATTATTTTAATGTTTAGGAGCATTTCTAATTGCTTGAACTAAAAAAATGTTACTAAAAAGAAAAAATAAACTGAATAATACAGTCCTCATAGGCAGTTTTTGACAACTTGTTGAAATGGCCTATTTGTAAAGAATGTGTTTGTTGACGTTGATGGTTTTTATTAATTTTAAACGTTTGATTAAGAAACAGTTACTGAGTAATACACAGATACAGAAAATGTTCAGACCTCGGAAATTTCTCCCAAAATATAATCTAAATTTCCTTCAATGACATGAAAATGTGTTTTGTAATACAAAGCCATATATTCTATATAATAAGCATATAAAAGAATAAGAATACACTGTAATATAAAAATATAATTGTTAGTTTATATTACAAGCATTACAAAGTAACAATTTGTTATTTTCGACTTTCAATATTCTTTTAGTAGAAAATGTAAATTTCTCCAGTCACTCGAAATTTCCCCCTCATTTGGGCATTCGGACATATTCTGCATCCCTAAAGTAATATATAAATAAAGGTAGGTCTTAGGGTGCCTAGATAAAGGAGAGTAACTTCAATTCTGTGATAGAAATTCATTAGTCAAGACAGACTATCAGCTGCCCAAGGCGATTTTAGAAGAAGCTCCATAGGTTTAACATTGAGGTCTTTGAATGAGTCGAAAAAACCATTGTTATCTCCAGATATTAAAATAAAATTGAATTTTATTTCTTCATAAATACGTTAAGAATGATTGACTGCAATATCTGAAAGCATATTTGACAGAATAATGTTGACTATTAATTTGTTTTATTTAGTTTATTAATTGACGTGATAGACAGATTCTTTTTTCTAGCATGCTTCATGTCTTTTAAATTGATAAAAATTTTAAAAATACTCCATGATTATTGTTATAACTAATTTGTATTCATCTCATTTATTAAATATTTTCTTTTTTCCAATTTTTGTGCTATTTTTAACACAAAAATTAATGATTTTATTATTAAATGGAAGTAGAAAGTTTTGGCGATATTTAATATGGTATTTGGCGAGATTCTTCACCAATGATTTGATGTGTTGATATTTAGAGAAAGCTAAAAGCTTGATAAATGTGCATATTTGTGTGTATTATGTAATTATATACAAGAGTATGTTTTAACTAATACATAAAGAGTTACTACTTGGTATCTGACTAAATACAAAATAATGTTTAAAACAGGTTTCTATAATCAATAAAATTAAGAATATTTATTTACAATTTTGAAAATAAGAAATAAATATTTAAATCATTGATTTTGTTTTTCGAAAATGTTAAGTTTTGAATATGCAGAAATTTGTGAATAATATTATTCAAATATTTCACGGAAGCTGTTTATCTTTAACTGTTTGTTAAAATTTTTATTTTGAAGTGGAAAATATTAAACTGAAACAAGTACTAGAATAGTGTTGATAAAATGTGAATATGGTTTAATTAAAATATAGTTTAAAATTTAAGCAAATATTTATTTAAAAAAAAGAAAGAAACAGTCAATTATTGTTATTATTACCATTACTTTGATTTAAAAAAAAAAGTAATAATAATAATTTAAATAAAATTAATTCAGTTTACAAAACGTTAAATCTACATAGTTAAATTTTCTAGATAGAATGTATATGGTAGTCATTAAAATGCCTTAATTTTTGTAATTTAGGAATTTTCGTTTAATAAATTCGTGGTTTAAGATTCTTTTTGATCAATTATTTTTCAGTTATTGTTAAAAAAAAAAAAAAAAAAAAAAAAAAAACTTCTTTCATAATGGATACTGTAAAAAGAGATATGATAGACAGGGTTCCCACGGGTCATGGAAAACCTGGAAAAGTCAAGGAATTTGAAATTATGAAAAAAAGTCGGAGAAAGTTGTACATATTGCTCAAAAACGTGGAAAAATAATGATACAAGCATTCAATTTATATCGCAAGTTACGTTACTATGTTGTCTTTTATGTCGCGAGCTATATTCTGTTTCATACTGCAAGCTATTTTTTATGTCTCGGACGAAATTTTGTGACTGGAATTTTCTAAAAATAGACCTGGAAAAGTCAGGGAATTTTATTTTTGAAATTGAGTGGGAACCCTGGATAGACAAGTTTTTCACAGAACATTATCAGCAGTTTCAGCAATGTACTAAGATTTCTGCAGAGAATAATTTACTTTCACTTTTTTCTATATTCATAAAAAGGAAGTACTGGACTCAGAAACATTTCTGAATTGAGGTTTTTGATGGATTTACACATTTTGAGAAGTTCTTAATACCACATGACCACTTTTAAAAAATATCTTTATTTCTATGTGTGTGTTACCAAAATTTTGTGGGAGCTCTATATCAAGATTTAATGTGCTAATTTTCATGAAAGTTTATATTTAGTCACACCTTAACATAAACTGACATATTTAAATTTTTGGGGCATATTAGTTGACAGCTGGCACTTTAAGTAAGCGTGGTAAGAATATACACATTTTCACGAGTGTATGACTTACAGTTATTTGCAGAGATAAAGTAAATATTTATTTTCTTTTCACTTTGAAAAAAAAAAAAAAAATATATATATATATGTATTATTAAAAAAAAAAATCCTCCCAAACAATTCTGACTCGACCTAATTTTTAAAATTTGTTAGAGAGATGGTTTTCCGAGAAATAAACACACAGTAAGAAATATAGAAATTAGATCCTGATGATTACTAAATACGATTAATAGAATTAAAGTTATTTTTGTCTGAACACTTAAATTTCAAAAGTATTATTTTTTTCATTTCTTATTGTGTGTTTATACATGGAGAAAAAGAGAGAAAAAAATTTCAAAGTTTATTTAAAATAAAGTAAAGTAATTATTTAAAAATAAAGCACTTATTGTAGAAGTTTTGCTTTCTTGGTAAAAAATACATTCAACCAATTTAAATTTATTGAAATAGAAAAAACCTTATATAACTGAATTATTGGAAGTTGTTATCTCATCTTTACATTTTATTAACTTCAGCCGTTTAGTCACGGATCTCTGGCTACATCAATCACAGAGATTCCCTTCTCTGGCAGAGTCAAGGCATGAGATTTCACTTCCATTTTAAGCTTAATCCGACCCATTGTGTGGTATAGGAATACTGATGTATGTAAGTTATCAAATTTCTAACAAATAAACAAAATACTGGCTGGTGGGAGCGAAGAGCATATAGCCTTAATCTAAAAGTCCATGAGGTGAACTGAGTGTTGACAGGATAAGGAAAGGTCATCTGTGATCGACTAATGCCACATGTTATCACTGGAGTTCAACACATTTTTATGGCGGAAACGGCAACTGACATGTAAGGTTGTTTTTTTTTGCCGCTCAAGTGTAAACATTTTTTTTGGCCGGTACTGTAATCTTGACCTTCAATTAGATGCAATAATTACCCTTGCCAACAGCTAAACACTGTTTTTTTTTTTTTTTTTTTAATAGGAAAGTTTCTTTATTAAATTACTCTTAACTTAATGTATTTTTTAAATTGTTACTGTTTTATTTATTGAGCTAAAAACGCACTTAGTTCAATTTTTGGCAGTTATTGGTTTAAAAATAATTATTTTAGAAATAAAATTTTCAGGATACAAGAACTAATTTAATGTTAAGTTTTCTGAATGTGAAATTGGAATTTTAAAAAATACATTAAGTAATGAGTAATTTAAAAAAAAAAAAAATTTCTTTATATAGAAAAAATAGAAATTTAGGTGTGGGTGAGTATAGGTATCGTATCTGTGCTCTTAAAATAAATCGTAGTATACTTACTATACATGAAATATCCACTCAGTATATGATGATTAAACAAAATAAAGTGGTGACTTAAAAAGATTAAATAACTTTTCACCATCTTTTTTTTTTTTCCCCATGACCTTCATAAGTGGGAAACAGGAATATAGCTTGAGGGGGGAGTGTGTATCCCCCCAATATTTAAAAAAAATAGGGCAGTGTATGAGATTTCTAGACACTATTCTATGCCTTAAAGTTTATTTTAAAGTGGAACAGGATTTTATTAACCTTTTCAGCATCATTTCTGTTTTTTTCCGACACGTATTCAAAATGAAAGGTTGATTTACTAAATTTTAAAATAAATACTGCTTTTTTCTAGAAAATAACATAAAAGAATATCTGTACTATATAGTATCATAGTATTGATTTTATCATGAATTATTAAAGAGACTAGCTAGCGGGTCACTGTTATTAAATGAGTTACTAGAATTAAAGAATCACATTTCAGATTAGCAGACTTTGCCCGCTTCGCTGATCATTATATTGAAATAAAGTCTCAAAATGCCATATCATTAATAATAATAAAATTAGTCAAAATCTAAGTTAAAGTTCTCGATACCTTCAATAGCGGTTTTGCCACTCGCCACACTTCACAAAATCCCTTTATAGTGCATGTTGCATATACATACCTAACCCACGTATTAAAAAATCGTGATTCTAAGAATATTTGAAGCAGAGAAGGGGAGATAGGGTAAAGTTTCACAAAATCAAATTGTAGCGTGTGTTGTATACACATAAACAGTCCACACATCAAAAATTTCTATTCTCAGATAGTTTGGAACAGAGTTACATGTGGAAACATGTTTTTAATCCCCCCAACCCTCAAGGGGGTGATAGCACGAAATTTCAAATAATCCCTTTGTAGTTTGTGTGTAATGAGCACATAACCAATCGACCTATCAAAAAATCGCTTTCCTGAGATAATTTGCAGCAGAGTTGTTCTTTAAAATGTGTTTTTGCCCCCCCCAACTCCCCGCCCTTAAAGGGGAGAAAAGAGAAATTTCATAAAATCCCCTTATAGTGCGTGTTGGGAACGCATAACGAGCCCGCACATTAAAAGTCACCTAATGTTATGTAACGTGATGTGAAGATAACAATAAATAGTCGTTCTTTCATTCACAAACCAAAACTATATTAAACATACAATACACAGATTTATGCGTTGAAAACATAAGTTGTGATAAAACATTGCGATTGAATAATAAACAATATAATGTTAAGTAACAATGCGAAAGATAGCATGCAAGCTACCGTGCGGATGAAAAAGAACACCTAAGATAGTTTGGAGCAGAGTTGTGCATGAAAACATGATTTTGCCCACCCCCACCCCCCAAGGGGATAAGGTGGAATTTTGCAAAATCTACTGTAGTGTGTGTTTTGAGTACCCATAACCAATCGACATATCAAAAAATCGCTGTTCTGAGATAATTTTGAGTAGAGATACTCTTAAAAGCGTTTTTTACCCCACTCCCCACCTTTGACAGGGGGGAGGGAATTTTCGTAAGACCCCTTTATAATGCGTATTTGGAATGCGTAAACAACCCACATGTAAAAATTAATCTTACTGAGATAATTTGAAGCAAAGTTATGCTTCGAAACATGCTTTTTGCACCACCCCCAAGGGGACAGGACGGAATTTTACAAAATCTCTTTGCTGTATGTGTCTTGAGTACGCATAACCAATTGACATATCAAAAAATTACTATCCTGAGATAATTTGGACCACAGTTACTCCTATAAGTGTATTTTTACCCCCCACCCCACCTTTAAAAGGGGGGAGGGTGGAGGACGAATTTTCATGAAATCCCTTTACTGTATGTGTTGGGAAGGCATAAACAACCAAATATACAAATTAATCTTGCTGAGATAATTTGAAGCAAAGTTATACTTGGAATCAAGTTTATTGCCTCCCACCCCCAAGGTGGAAAGGGGGACTTTCACAAAATCCCATTACAATGGGTGTTGGAGACACGTAAGTAAGCCACACACTAAAATTTGTGACCTCAACTCATAGACTTTTCCGGATGAATTTAGCACTAAAAGGGGGACACAAATTTGCCCCCTTGTAACTCCCCCCCCAAAATCGAAAATCGCAAAAAAACAAAAATCAGCTTTTGGAAATATTCTCAAGAAGACTCTTGACGATTTTCTATATCTTTCTGCTATTATTGGTAGAGTTTCACTCGAAAATCCCTATTTTGCTAAATTTGCCTTTGAAAATCGTTTTTACTCCCCCACCCCCCTTAAAAATCCAAAACTCCAAAATTGCAGTAAATGTTTTTCTTGCACTCGAGTCTAGTCTCTCTCTCTGCAATTTTTTCACCGTGAAGCAATTTGGAGCCGAATTATGGCTATAAGGGAGTTTTCCTTCTGCCCCCAGGGGGATATTTCGCAAAAGCTTGTCTTAATAGGCGTCAGGGTCCTAAAACCAACGTGCTCACCAAAATTTGCGAGTCTTATCTCCCATAGAATCGCTACGGCTGTGTTTAATCAGTGAATCAGTGGTTTTACTCTTTTATTCCCCACCACAGGGAGGTAAAGGGGGGACTTTCACAAAATTCCGTTACAATGGATGTTGGACACACGTAAATAAATCACACACTAAAATTTGGGACCTCAGCACCTATAGATTTCCACGGATGAATTTAGTGCTAAAAGGAGGGGGGGTCATATATACCCCTCGTAACACCTTCCCAAAATCAGAAAAAATCAAAATTGAGTTATTTTACAAATACCTTCAAGAAAACGCTAGGCGTTTTTTTTATATATTTGAGCTATAACTGCTAGAATTTTATGCAAAAATCCTTAATTTGTTAAATTTGCCTCCGAAAATCCTTTTTACCCCCTCTCCCCCCCTTAAAAATCCAAAATTGCAGAAAATGATTTTTTTTGTATTCAAGTTTAGTCTCCATCTGCAATTTCCTTCATAGTGAAGTAATTTATAGCCTAGTTATGCCTATAAAGGTGTTTTTGCCTTCTGTACTTCCGAAAATCTCATTTTTACCCCCTCCCCCCCTTTAAAAATCCAAAACCGCAGAAAATGATTTTTTTTTTTTGTATTCATGTCTAGTTTCCCCATCTGCAATTTCTTCACCGTGAAGTATTTTGAAGCCGAGTTATGCTTATAAAGGTGGTTTTTGCTTTCTGCCCCCCTCCCCAGAGGGACGGGGAGGTATTTTGCAAAATCCTGTCTTAATGAGCGTCAGGGTTCTAAAACCAACCTGCTCACCAAACATTGTGACTCTATCTCCCATAGGATCGCCACGGCAGTGTTTAGTCAGTGATCAGTGAGTTTACTCTTTTATATATATAGATAAACTGGAGTGAATGATTGATTTTTATACCAACTGATATATGAAAAATACCAGAGCCGGGAATCAAACTCGGGCTCTCTGCTTAACATACAGATGCTGTACCACTGAGCTATCCTGGCTGATAACCAGCTCGGCATTTCTCACATAATACACGTTGGCAAGGTCACCAAATTAGCAAAAGCAGCTATGTCAAGTGAAAATATTAATCGTGGCATAACTCCAATAGACCACGAAATTTTAATTTGAAAATTTCAATCATCAACCTTGAAAATTGATTTCAGATAAGCTGGAGTGGATGGTTGAATTTTATACCAACTATGTGAAAAATACTATAGGCAGGAATCAAACTGGGGCGCTCCGCTTAATAATATTCATTGTCAAGGCGTACCAGCTATGTGAAAAATACCAGAGTCGGGAATCAAACTCGGGCCCTCAGGCTAATAATATTATTAAGCAGAGGGCCCAGGTTCGATTTCCGGCTCTGGTATTTTTCACATAGTTGGTATAACAGTCAACAATCCCGTCCAGTTTATATGAAAGGACTTTTCGAGGTTGATGAATAAAAATCTCCAAATCACTTATATTTTTTTTATAAGTCAGAAAAAATAATAAAAAGTATTTCTGATTGAAGAAAAAAATCTCACTTCAGGTCCTATTACCTTCGGCAGTGCAGGCCCATGCACAGTACGTAAGCTTATTTAAATTCAACCTATTAATGACACTACTTTATATCTTTTTGAGGATATGGAAAATATGTCTGCTGAAATTTGAAATGCACATGATAATGCCACCTAACCAACCGTCCCCATCGGAGGTTAAATTTAAAATTAAACAGAAGCATTGGCATAAAAGAACCAATTATGAATGCAGATGATTTTCATTTCAGAAAGGTATTATACTAAATGTTCAAAGAAAGTGATTTTTTTCTGTGAACATGATATCTTTCCAGTTCATGGGGAAAGTTGAAATATAGAAGTGCCACCTATTGGTAAATTTGCATCCAATTTAATCAGCATAATATCTCATAATGGCCTTTTCATGTATGAAGTTTTGTTTGATTATATGCAACTAGCAGGCTTTGCTGGGCAGTATATTAAAAGGATTTCTTTTTAATTGAATAATTGAAACGTTTAAATAAATATATTTCGATTGGCGACTATTTTCTTCACAGTTTTAGTATGAGATCTCCTTGACAACATCAAACATTTTTTGAACTTCTCGAATCTGTGCAACAAAAGTATTATTAAAACGAACATTGTCGAAAACAGTCAAATAAAAATGTTAATTCTTCGAATATTCTGGAAACAGTTGAAACTGTTACTCGTACAGTAAAAGTCACTATTTGATGAATGGTCGAATCAGAGAATGCACATGTCGTTTTCGTAGCAATCACTATAACGCACGTATGTACGCTTCACGCATATGAAATAAAAAAAATCACTGGAAAGCCCTACATCGCTGTGCATGAATCTCGGAACATACGAAACTCGGTTCTGCAGCAATCACTATCATGCGTGTTAAAACCAAAAAACATCACTGGATACCCCTACCTCGCTGTGCATGAATCTGAAAACACACGAAACTCGTTTTCACAGCAATCACTGTCATGCATGTTAAAACCAAAAAACATCACTAAACACCCCTTCCTCAAATCAATGAAAATGAAATTAACCAATCAAGTCTCTCGTAATTCCTCATAACGTAGCTCTAGTTCAATATAAAATACACTCAAATCAATGAAAATCAAATAAACCAATCAGATCTCTCGTACTTCCTCAAAACTTAGATCTAGTTCAACGAAAAATACACTCAAATCAATGAAAATCAAATAAACCAATCAAATCTCTCGTAATTCCTCATAAGGTAGCTCTAGTTCAATGTAAAATACACTCAAATCAATGAAAATCAAATAAACCAGTCAAATCTTGTAATTCCTCATAACGTAGCTGTAGTTCAATGTAAAATACACTCAAATCAATGAAAATCAAATAAACCAATCAAATCTATCCTAAGTTTCTCCATTCTGCGTCATTATAGAAATGGGAAGTTTTATTTTCATATTTTTATTAATTAAAAGAAAACTAATCGAAAATTTGAAAATCTGACTTTGATGTGCACAATGACCCTTCGGAGGACACCTTTGTGTTAAATCATGTGACTGTCCGAGCTACCGTTTTCGAGAACAGTGAAATATACATATATATATGTACAAATATTGCTCACTTAATAGTATAAGATAGAACATGAGCTATAGCTTAGCCTTAAATTAAGGAAATTGCTATACAAAAGCACCACCTGGTTGAGTGATTGACACCAAAAGTTGACGTATGCTCATTTGTGTCAAGGTGGGCATTTCCTTATAAATTTATATGCAATTGTATTCAGTAGTTCCTGATATGTAGCCTTCCCTGAAATTGCAGAAATCAATGAATAGCAGCGGCACCCTTTAAGCAATTTCCACCAAAAGCTGATAGATACTAATTTATGTCAAGGTGCATCGACATATAAATTTATATGCAATTCTGGGCAGTAGTTCCTGAGATGCATTTGCCAAATTTTTTCTCTTTCTCTCTCACACACACACCAAGAGACATTTTCTAAAAATGGTCAAGTCAAGTTCTGAGGTTCTGAAAATGTGTAAACCCATTAAAAACCAGAAGTAAAAAATGTTTACTAATCCATTGTTTTCTGCTATTGAATATAGAAGAAAGTAATGAATAAATGAATCACATATTTAAGTTTTCATTTTATTCTCTATTCAATAAAAGAAATCATTGGATTTGTTAAAATTTTCGACTTACAGAACAAGATCTGACCATTTTTAGAAAATGTCTTTATCTGGATGTATATGACAAAATTTTATTCCAACTCTATATCAGGAAGTACTGCATAAAATGATATTTAAATTTATATGAATTTGCATCCTGACATGAATTAATACCTATGCCTATCAACTTTTGGTGCCAATCGCTCAACAGGTGATGCGTATATGCAGCAATTTCTGTAATTTCAGGGATAGATCTCAGGAACTAATGTGCAGAATTGCATATAAATTCACCTTGACATAAATTAGTGCATATTAACTTTAATGCCAATCAATCAAAATGTGCCGCTGCTGTACAAAACAAATTGAAAATTGAATGCTTAAAAGTAATTACATTTGTAAAAGAAAAAAAAAATATATATATATATATACTATATAGTGTTTTAGCACCTCAATTCTCTCAATATAACAGCTGTTGCGACTAAAAGAAAGAAAAAGTTTAAAAATAAATAATTTTTCTTCGATTGAATAATACAAAGATTGCTATATAATTATATTTAAAAAAGTGACTGCGTCAAATTCCGTCATAAAGCAACAACTCTATACAAAATCAACACGCTTAACAACAAATAAACACACTTCATTAAAGGAGTTGGTTTAAAACAGTGGTTCTCAGCTGGTGTGCTATAAGAGGATTTTAGTTGCACTTTTAAATTTTATTAAGCTGCCAAATTTTGACGAGTAGAGATATTTTATATATTTGTTATGTATTCATGCATTTGTTATGAATATTTTCAACAGTTGTGCTTTGAATGTGGATGATTACACAAAGTTTGATAGTAAAAAATTCAGATAAATTAAAGATCTTTATATTAAAGTGCTACCAAAATTTATGCCTTTTGTAATTCATACATAATAACTGTAAATTTTTTTTTTTATCTTTTGCAGAAGCAAACAGCCTACAAAAAAAAAAAAAAAAAATGTTTTGGTTCATGTATTTGGATGTATAATATTTTCAAAACTGCATTTTATAATGATTTTGTGCTTTTAAACATTTTTTTTTTTTTTTTTTTTTTTTTGTATAAATTTAGAGCCGTTTTATTTGCTAAAAAACTGGTTCTGTTGTGCAATAAATGAAACGTTGCAACTTCTAGACGATACAAAAAGGATCCATGCTGGCGATTTTTGCAAAACACACCAAGTGGCACCTTAAAGCAATTTTTTTCCCAGTAACGTCTTCATCTAAGGACAGTGAGGGTTAAATTACATTCTGTCTTGATAAACTTTTATATTAATTTCATTGTTTACATTTCTTCTGAGTGAGGATTTCTGGGAGTCTACTGTATATATATTTTTAAGCATTGTCTCTAATTTAGCTAAATGTATTGAACATAAATTGGCAATATATTGCAGGAAGACATGAAAGAAACATGCCAAACTGTTGATTGGCATTCTTTAAAGAAAAAAGTGCCTTTATTTTTCAATATTTAATTCAGCATTTTTTTATTATTAGTATTTTCTTGACTAGTTTACATTAACATATAAATATATATATTTTTTTCCAATGTCCTTGAAAAAATAGTTCTGACTCTAGGATAATTTAGCAGGGTGCAGTACCAGCAGGCATTTTAAAGCATCTGAACAGCTGGTGGCTCTTCCTGAAATTTTAAGTGTATAGAGGCCTTAAAATATTTTTCTTTACATTGTATCTTTCTGGGAGATAGTTTAGTTGCAGTGCATGAACAAGTGAATATAAATAAAAAATATATAAACAGTTTACTTTTGTCTCAAACATGGAGGATAAAAAAATATGGAAAAATTCGGCAAGTGTAATAAAAGAAGAAAAAAAAAAAAAAAAAAAAGAAGGCAAATATTGCCTTAAAAAAAATTATGCCCTTTTTATTAAGTTTTACTCAATTACTCTTTTATTCTAGAATCAGCACTTAAAGAATCAAACTTTGAAAATAATTATAACAAGCATTAAAGTTGCCCTAAGAGTTCATCCCTCTTTTCTAAATGTTGAACATAGTGTTTAATGCATTTTGTCAAATAAATTAGTTCAACAAGCATTTATCTCATATAGTATACGATAATATAAACATTAGTTTTGAAAGTTAACTTATGTGTTTAATTGTTTTAGTATTTAATAACTAAATTCAGATATGTCGTTTTATTGTTATCTATTTATAGATTAATTGTTTACACAAATATAAAACACTGACTTGTATGTTTAACAAGAAATTCGCTTTAAAGTTTTTATCGTTTAAGAGATTTATTAGATTAACAGCTCTTTCGAAACTGGAAAAAAAAAGATCCAAATACTTGATCTATTGCAAAAGTATTTATATGATATACGTAAATTTGTGACCACAGCAACCTGATTTACCGTAGCCGAAAGTAGCATTGCACCGTCAACATCATTTCCTTTCCTTCCGTGGGCGTGAGTCAATCGGCCTTAAATCCTACAACCAACCAACCAACCTTCCGTGGGCGTAAAATCGACTGCCGTAAAACAGATTCATTCAAAAGATGATTCGTTCTCTGAATCATCCGGCACAAAACTCCGGCATTCCTTCAGCGCATGCGTAATATGACTGCCGTAAGCCCATTAAAGTTACGGCTGCCGTAGCTTTAACCACAGCCATATATTTTTGGGGGGGTGGGAACATGTTATTACTTTTAGTAGTTCACAATTGGCAGAAAATATAAATTGTTTTAAGCATCTTCAGATACTTCTCCTGCATTGTGGTTTTTAAATGCATAGTTACAATATTTTATAAGCTGAAACTTCATTTCATTTTACTAAATTATTCCAGATAAACTATGCTAGTTACTTCATACAATTTTTAGTAAAGAAGAATATATATATATATATATATAATTAAAAATTATACAATAACAATTTTTTTATTAATATTCAACTTTAAAAAAATAAAAATCAGTAGTAAATTTACTTGCTTTTTTAAAGTTATAAGAAACTGCAATAATGAGAGTTAGCTTTTATGAAACGGTTAATAACTTAAAACTTAAAGGAAAATTGTCATGAAAGTTTAATTTTTATACAAATAAATTATTATGCCAAAAAAAAAAAAAAAAAAAACTTGCTCAACAAAGAATTATCTTAAGCTTGATGTTGGTAAAAGGAAATTAATGCAAAAATCAAATCGCTAGAAACTTATTTACTACATTTTTTTAATACGCCAAATATACAAAATAATGAAAAATTATAAGACATCCGTAATAATCTACATTTTCAAACGACACATACAAACGATTTCCATTCTCCTTCCTCCCAATTGTCTGTTTTAGCGAGCTTCGGTTTATAAAGATCGTCATTTTTTAAAAGTTCTCTTTCAAAGTAAAATTAGTATAAAATGGCTCTTAAAAAAACATGTTGCTTAGAATACTCTATTTAATGAAATTTGCTTCATTATACTTTAAGGCATATTCACACAAAACCTGTAAATATTGAGCTATCATCCTAACGTGAGCAGACAGAAGGGGGTAAATCCAGTTTTTATATACAGCGTCACTCAAAATTTGATATTTTTAAGACCCACATTTAAAAATCATATAGCCATAAATTGTAGAGCTGAATCACAAAATATTATCTCATTAAGGGATTTTGTATTGATCCTTATATACAATCAGGGGACGAGTTTAATTTTTGTTGTTGTTGTTTGTGTGTTTAAAACAGCATTCTTTGAAAAGTTTTACCTCTGGTTATCCTTTTGAACATGCTTCACATTAGAATGAGTTTTCTGCATGGGAAAGGAAATGTGTGTTTAAACATTCCTTAGTTGAAAATTATTTTTCATATTCAGAACAAGCATATGGTTAAAAAAAACAAGTATTTTCAAATTTCCAACTAGCGAAAACGATTTTAAACAGATTTCACATTAATGAAGTTTCTCTCCAGTATGACACAAAAGATGTCTTTTTAGAGGCCCAACTTCTGAAAACGATTTTGAACACATTTCACATTTATGAGGTTTCTTTCTAGTATGACACAAAAGATGTCTTTTTAGATTTTCAAGACGTGAAAACGATTTTGAACACATTTCACAATGATGAGGTTTCTCTCCAGCATGACACAAAAGATGTCTCTTTAGATGTCCAACTCGTGAAAATGACTTAGAACACATTTCACACTTATGAGGTTTCTTTCCTGTGTGACTCAGAAGATGAGTCTTTAGAGACCCAACTTGTGAAAACGATTTTGAACACATTTCACAACTATGAGGCTTCTCTCCAGTGTGACTCAGAAGGTGTATTTTTAGATTTCTAAATTGACAAAATGATTTTGAACACATTTCACATTTATGAGGTTTCTCTCCAGTATGACACAAAAGATGACTTTTTAGATCTCCATTTCGCGAAAATGATTTTAAACACATTTCACATTTATAAGGCTTCTCTCCTGTGTGATTAAGAAGATGTGTTTTTAGATTTCCAAGATGTGAAAATGATTTTGAACACAATTCACATTTATGAAGTTTCTCTCCAGTATGACACAAAAGATGTTTTTTTAGATTCCCAAATTGAGAAAACGATTTTGAACACATTTCACATTTATGAGGTTTCTCTCCAGTATGACACAAAAGATGTTTTTTTAGATTCCCAACTTCTGAAAACGATTTTGAACACATTTCACATTTATGATGTTTCTCTCCAGTATGACACAAAAGATGTCTTTTTAGATTTTCAGGACGTGAAAACGATTTTGAACACATTTCACATTTATGAGATTTCTCTCCAGTATGACACAAAAGATGTTTTCTTAAATGTCCAACTTGTGAAAATGATTTTAAACATACTTCACATTTACGGGATTTCTGTCCCGAATGAATATGGAGATCCATATTAAAATTGTGTTTAGTTGCTACTTCACGTAATTATGTATGGTTGCAAACAACTATGCATAATTACCGAAGAACATTAGATAATGTAAATATATACATTCCAGTCGGAGATGTCCCACGTTTTTTATCAGCATTTAAAGAATACGCATATCGTACTAATTAAAACTATGTTTATTAACAGATGATATGAAATACTTATACGTAAATGGAAAAGAACTTAATCAAACGTAACGTACTTAATCCAAAACAAAAACAAACTTGAGAAACTGACTTGTTGCCAGATTCACAAACCAATATTACAATTTTACGTATAATGATAAAATACAGAACGTGGGTTCATAACATTCTCCCACTTTCTGTCTTGAAAGATATATATTTGAAAGACAAAACTTATTAACATAACCACAAAGTTAACTTTAAAGGAGAAACAATAAGTTTTGAAAATATATCAAACTTAAATTTTGACATAGGAAACGAAAATTAAGTATTTTACAAGTCCAGTTTTTTGGGTTTGAAAATAGGTCTACCTTTTCTAGAAAATTTTATTTTGTCTGCAATTTGTCACTGTCAATAGCACACTTTGGTTGTTCAGCAACTTCAGGTAAGGACTCTTCATTTTCTGTGGGCATGATAATATCCTTTGAAGAAATTTGCAAGGGATATAATCTCTGAAGTGGTCGTATAATTTCACCCTTTGCGACCTGTAATCGAGCTACTCGTTGTTTTCCATCCTTTCCTACAAACAATTCTATGACCTTTCCTAGGGTGCCTCGATAAGATAAGAGTGGCGACAGATCTGTGACAGATTCTCATTGGACGAGACTGACCATCCAGAGCCTCCTTAAGTAGATGCCTTCCACGCGCGGAGAATCCCAATGTTAAATTAGGCAACATTTAAAAAACAAAACTAACGCTAGGTGACAGCACCTACGCAGAGCAACAATTTTCTTCTGCTTCATAGATAAGTTATATTTTTTATCTAAAAATCTAGCTGTTAATTTCAATTTAAAGTCCAAAATTGTATTTTTTTTTTTCTTTTAATTTGAAAAAATGATGTGAAAGTGCTTTATCGTAAATATTTTCAATAAAATATTCAAATATTTATATTTAAAAAAAGTATAGGGTTTAATTTTCTTCGAAAGTGGACAAGACCTATTTTAGCTTTTCAACTAATTGAATTACAACGAATCAAATAAATAACACCTTTTTTTTTAAATATATTAATTAAAAAACGAAATTTAAAGTTAAATAAGCAAAAACATGGCATGACTATCAGGTGATTAATTTATTTTTTATATATTTATTGAATAAAAATTTCAATTTTTTTTTTTTAATTTAGATATCAGATGAAAGTTTTGTCTATATAAATTAAAATCTCTGAACTTTAAATGAGTTTCAGATTAGAATGAATAATTTATAATGATAAATTATTAAAATCATGTTTTTTTTTTTTTTTTTTTTTTTTGCCATGTCCTTTACGTTACATTTTTACCTTATTAGGTGTGAATTATTTTTCTTAAATCGAGAATTTTATGTTATTTATAAGAAAAATAGACCAGCACATTAACGAGATAAGTTAACATTCAGTAATAAAAATTGGAGAAGAAAACAATCTGTTGTCTAGTCCGTCACAAAAAAATAAGTAAATAAATAAATAACCATTAAGATTTAAATTTTTTAAATTAAGGATTTCTTGAGTATAAGTTTTCTCTCGCACCGAGTTTTTTTTTTTTTTTTTTTTTTTTTTTTTTTGAAGTTCTATTTTCAACTCAGGTTTTTGAATAAAGTCACGTTTTCGTTTTGGGGTTCCCTGAATACAAAAAACATTTTTTTTGTTAGTTTTTAGTGATTGATTTATATGCATACTTAATATCAGAATAACTTAAAAACAAACAAATGCAGGAAATTCACAATTGTATTTTGAAACTCGTATTAGGTTTCAATTTTAAAAATTTGATAAAGATTGGCAAATTTAAGGACAAATTAATAACATCCTTGAAATATTTTTACTTCCATTACTCTACTACCATAGGTAATGAAAGTATTGTGTTCGGTCCAAAAATTCGATATCGAGTTTTCCCCTGATTTATATTTTTAAGGTCTCATGAGTCCAAAAAAAGTAGTTTTTGGTAATTAGCCAGTATGTATGTGTGTGAGTGTGTGTGTGTGGAGAATTTTCTGACTATTATATCTCCGAAATTTGTGTGGTAAAAGGTTAATAAAGGTAATGTTATGAATCTTAAAACTTAATATTTTTAAAAAGAACAAAAGTAGAAATAAAATTTTTTTCTTTTTTCTTTTCAAGATTTTCAACACTTTTGTTTCGATTTAACTGAAATAATCAAATTTTTATACGCGTTTACACAAGTCTTTAAAAAACAGTGGTATTAAAAAATATAAATCAATATTGTTCCTATATTGGGGTATTTTATAGTTTTATTCATAAGTTACTAATGTAATTTATGAATAAAACTATAAAATACTCCAATATAGAGTTACTTCAAAGTAGCTAAGAACAAGTTATTTTTCTGTATTCCTACATCAATAAATAAAAATTTCATTTCATTTTGTAATAAGCATAACTATTTTATTTGTTAAATCTAACTTACTACCAGAGGTCAGAGGTGTCAACCCTTCGAATTTTTATATAATAATTTCTTTTAAATTTATCTTCGTCTTAATCACAGAATTTACGATAATAAATAAAAATAATGTTTTTTGTGAAAAATATTATTGATATTCAAAAATCCGGAGGGTTGGTAATTTTGCATTAATTATTTATGCAGTTTACATACCTTGTCTTGAAATATTTGCAAGCCGCGAATTTTACGCTGAAATGCATTGCTTGGTATTTCGTGCGGGAAATAAACAGGACTTTACGACACGGTATCAAGCGCCATCTACTGGCTATGTTCTTCTTGTACTGTTGCCAAGTTTTCGAGCGGCTCGCTAGGCATCTACTTAAGGAGGCTCTGGACCATCAGCCGCCCGGGGCGATTGTTGGATGATGCTCCGTAGTTTTACATTGAGAGTTTCGCATATGTCGAAAAAAGCATTTTTATCTCTTGATATTAAGTAAATTTAATTTTTTTTCTTTCTGAAATACATTAAGAAAGATTATTTGTAAAATATCAAAATATATTTTACTCATTTTAATCTTTTCTTCAATAAAATTGATAGTTATTTACTATTTTGAAAATAAAGATAAAAATAAAATAACTAAAAATTAATTCATTAGTTTCTTTTTTTGTTTCTTTTTCTTTTTTTTTTTTTTTTTTTTTTTTTTTTTTTTTAATAGGGAGTTTTCAAAGCATTAAAATTTATAAATATATTTAAATATTTTACAAACGTTGTTTTTTTTTAATTGTTTGTTAAAACATTTATGTTGTGGGAGGCATATTATTTCGCCCCTAGAAATGTTTACACAGGGTGTGAGTTAAATCTGGTGATACCTTTAATTAGAAAAAGAATGATGATACGATTTTAGATTAAATTATATGGTGTGTCACTCACACGACTTTTTCTTACACTGCATTTCAATGTTATAAAGACAGATCGCATATTACGTTCAGTAAGGTAAAATAATATAGTTCAATTTACTCTAAAATTAATCTAAAAAAGGTGTAGGTCATTGTTTCATTTGGCATAAAATTCTATGCGAGGTGAGCTGCCGCCCTCCTAACCCTCCCCACCCCGTTTAATTATAGTGCTTACAATTTTTAAAAAAATAAATAAATAAAGTCTAATTTTAAAAACCTCTCATTCTTTCTCTGTTACAAAAATTTTGTGGTAGCTCGAGATCAAGATTCTTATGCACAATATTTTACGAAAGTTTTTATTTTGTCACATTTTAGCATAAACTGCAGTCTTTCAACTTTTGGTGCATATTAGTTGACAAATGGTGCTACTACGCTGAAATTCCTGATTTTTTAGGAAAGCTAGATCTAAACTTCTATAGCGTTTTAAATTTTGTTGATAAATGTGCTTATCAATATCTCCTGGCCTTCCTCGCAGATCCATTAAGCACATTCATACAAAATATGCACATAAAAAAATGGACAGTTAGTACCAATTTTAAATATTTATTTTATACATTTAAAAATTCTTTTTTAATACACTTGAACTTGGACAAAACTTATTAGTTTATTAGATTTATTGGTATCTATTACTGCACTGATCCTCAAAAAGAAAAAAAAAAATATATCTGATTCATTAAACTAATTGCTTATTTTCTTATATACATCCCTTTTACCGTTCATTTTATTTTGTTATTGTTGCAATCAAAATTTCAGTTTTTATTTTTTGATAAATAATGACGGGCTGTTCTGCTTTTAACTGCTCAAACAGATCTGAGCAATGCTATAAGTTAAAAGTGTTTCCTAAAGATCCCGAAAGGAGAAAACTTTGGGCCTCCAAAGTTAAACGCCTTAATTGGGAACCAACTAACGTAAGCTATTTGTGTGAAGCAAGAATTTTTCCATTTTCGATTGTTTATTTATTATTTTCTTTATGTACTTGAAAGTTCTTTCTGCGATTAATTTTCAATTACATTTAAGAGATTTTGTGATTTTCATAGTTAAATCGTCTAACAATTTACTATACATTGTTCGCATCAATCTTGGTAATTTAATGGTCGGAAAGGATCACCTATCATACTATTTAGTAGTTAAAATATAAAATAATAGTCAAAGTTTTAAGTGCACACATTTTACATATAGTATTTACATATTTTTACTGCATATGTCAATATTTTCACAACGAAACTATACACATACTTTACTTTTAAAATATTCTAAATACAAAATGTATATATATTTATTTTTTAGTAACACTAATTCCCACAAATGTAAGAAAAAATAAATAAATAAATAAAATAAAACATAATTAGTTCATTTAAAATTTATTTATTAATTTATTAATTCATTTAAACAAATAGTATAAAAACCATAAATTCTGAAAGCCTGCAATATTTTTTTTGGGTAGAAAAAATTTGAGCTCATATATTTATCAACAAGGCACAAGTGTAGTGTGAAAGCAACGATGCACAGTAGCTTCCTAAAAGTACCACTTTTTCAGAACCTTGAAGATAGGACAATATTTTCCCTCCCCCCCCCCCCGGTAAATCGTGAACACAATATCAAAATGCAAAAAAAAATCTGTCAAGATTTAGAAATGACCAGTTTATTCTTATATTCTTATTATTTCAGAAATTAAACTTATTAAGGAAAAAATATTAATGTTTATTTAAAAGAACTTTTGTGCTACAAAATGAAAAAATAATGAAATTAAATCGGGATGCATTATACATTCTTAAATGAAAAATTTTCCTTAGTTTACTATAAACAAAAAAATTCTTTAGTTCAGTATAATATTTTTTGTTTTTAAAAATCTAAGTTAAAAATAATGGTTTAATAAACAAATAATAAATCGAAAATTAACACACAGAAAAAATAAAAATAATTATTAAATAAAATTGTTAAAATTCGTAAATTTGTGTTTCTAAGAGCAATTTTTTTTTTTTTCCCCTTTTTATAATTTTGGCAATTTAAGTCTATCGATAACTTGTTATTTGAAAAAACTAAAAATAATTTAGTGAAAAGAAAATACCTAATTTCAATAGAATTTAAACGAATTATGAATAAATTAAGTCTTTTTTACTTCTAAGAAAATTAAGTATCCCGCCAGAAAAGTACATGTTCACCAGAAGCATTTTCTCGACAACTTAAGATAAAGGTTATATCTAGAAAGATTCAACCCTACTCGTAGCTCACGCAAGCAACCCAATATTTCATCCACAGCGGTTGCGCACTGAGAACTGTCGTCACGCTTAGTAATATAGGCACCCTATTGAATACATAGCAAAAATGTATGGGTTCAAATAATAATTTATGTAGTTAGTTACTGTTTTCACATAAAATCTTTTGAAACATGCAATTACAATAATTTTTAAAAATGAAAAACTTACTGAACTAAAACTATTGAACTAAAAAAGAAAGTGAATTCAATTCATGTGGACCACAGATTATCATACAGATAGGACAGTGAAGCTGGAACGCGAACCGGAAATATAGTAGCACCACTTGTGTCAACAGAGGGGAACTATATATGTTAGTCTACATGAATAGCATCTTTGATCGAAAATTGTTTTTCTATTCGCAGCTCTAGCTCTCGAATATGCCCTCTGGTGGACAAAAGCTTAAGTTATTGTGTCGGATGTCTATTTAAACACCTTTTGATGCATACGCTTTGAGTTATCAAATTAAAAATCATTTTCTAATAAATATTTAAAATTTTGATTCATATTAACCATAAAAATAGTTATTAATAGGCACTTTATTGCAATTCATGGGGATTTTATTGATTTTGTACTAGCTTCGATTAATTTTCAAGAGTAAAATATGCCGATCAGTGCAGTGTTGTAAACAATGGATACGTATTTTTTAAATCAATTAAATAAAGATAAATAATCGCATATGGTAAAAAAGCTTTCAGATTTTATTGTTGTTGTTGTTTAACGAGGTCAAATACCTGGATGTATTTAATATATACTTATTTGAGCTTTAATTAAAAAAAAAAAAAAAAAAAAAAAAAAATGTTATATGTTGACCTACTCACACCTGTGACAATTCTCGTTGTTTTTTAATTTAAATTATTGTGTTGAAAACTTAAAATGCTACAAGTTCAATAAAGTTACTTTTTGAATCAGCAGTGTAATCTGTTGCGAAAAATCGTAAGATGTATGTCAGTATATTAATACAGTAAAATATTATGATCCTGTGCAATAGCGTTTGTTTACATATTCACAATGTAAATAAAAACTATGGAACTGGACAAAAAAGTTCAGTCGCCAGATATTCTAGAGCAATATAGAAATGTTTTAAACACATATATGAGATATAATCTTTCTATTTGTTTTATGTTACATTTTCACATATATATATAATAAGACAGAAAATGGATTAGACTAGGATTTTCATTGAAACTCCAAAGTACTCTGAAAATGTGTAAATTGTATTGTTTTACATAGCATGTCATATTTCATTTGCAATTTTTATTGTTTAAATAGTATGTAAGGATGATTATTTTCACTTGCATGCATCCACATTTCAATAAAATTATTATTTTTATTTACATTTTTAGCTTATTACACATAAGTCTATGCTTTGAAAAACTTTGCGTAATATTGGTTTCATACTTTTACAATATTTAAGTTACTTTCTTCAAAATAAAATACACGACCCTTCACTTTTTTCAACACCACAAATGTTATTTGTGGTGTATAATATAAATGAATTTATAAAATATGGAAATGCAGTTTTTTTTATGAGTTGAAATTATCTAAATAAAGAGTATGTATGCTGATGAGTTAGCATCCAGTTGGAAAAGCTGTAGTAACTTTGTTGATGGCTGTTAAAATGATTGATTATAATTTTCTGTTAGGAATAAAAGAATGTCTTTAGGTTTGTTATTCAGCGATCCACAAAACTGATTTAAGCAAATCAAATTCCTTTTCTTTTTTTCCCCTTTTTTCTTTTTACAGTATTCGAAAAAGAATATTGCTTAAGTGAAAGTGTATTTTGTGAGATTGTAACTCATTTTTAATTTTGATCCTACAATTTATACTATCACTTGACAATCAACAGATTTTCAATAAGAATTTATTAACTCTAAATGTAATGAAAGTAAAAATTCTTTAATAATTTTATATTAGAAGTATTTTCTGTATAATAAACTATTAGCATTATAGGATGTATGTTATGCATATGATTTATAACAAGTAAAACATGATTCTTTTTAAAGGAGTTTCTAGATTTTTAAAATTTGATGCCATGCACAATTTTTTAAATATTTTTTAAATATTAATCACTTAATTTTACTTGAAGGACGATAAATTAATTAAATAAATTTACACAGTTACCTTAAATATTGTCCTTATTTCTTTTATGCACTTTAGTGAATAAAAGAAATAAGGACATTATGTAAGGTAACTGTGTAAATTTTTTTAATTTTTTATTTATTTTAGACAATATGCTCTAAAAGATAGATGTTCCAAAGTAATAATAATAATAATAATAATAATAATAATAATAATAATAATAGCAAACAACACTTATAAAAAAATTAAAAATAAAAGTTCTCAGAAGTTCTTTTTGATCAAAACAATAACACAAAGCTTCCAGGGTTCAAGCTGAGTAAAAATTTTCTTTAACAAAAAAGCTAAAATCAGAAAAAAAGCTTCAGCAAAATGCTAAAATACCAGAAACAGTAGAAAAAGATGAATATCAGTTTACACATTATTCTAAATGCCTCGATAAGTTTGATTTTCATTTGTAAATTAAACTTAAAAGTTTTTAATGAGGTCTAAAGAGTTATACACAGAAGGTAATTTTTTTTTTTTTTTTTTTTTTTTTTTTTTATGGGAAAACAAAAAAGTAATTAATAATTGTACTTACCACTGTAACCAGATCAATTCGAATATAGTACAAGCATATATTTTAACACATTTATTGGCAGAATTGAAAAATATTAAAGTTTTTAGATTATTACTTTATATTGTAAACTTTTTTAAAGCAATGGGAACATCGTAGATACGACTAACATTATTTTTCTTTTTCTAGAGATATAATTATCACTATAGCATGTAAAACTACATTAAGCTTATACCTTACACTGTATCTGAAAATAAAAACATAGCTTACAAGAAAAAAAAAAAAAAAGTAATATAAGTGAAATTTTTTATTACTATTCAAAGCTTTTTGGTTTACAATTTATATATTTTTTTCTTTCATATTAGACCACTTTGCCTCATGTTTATTTACAAATTGATTTCCTGTATGCGATTCTTATGCGTAATTCAGTTTTTGATTTTCCTTATATGCATGAACCAATGGATTTTTCTTGATCAATGTTGCATTTTTTTTTTTTTTTTTTTTTTCCATGAAAGATTCGTTGTAATATTTTTGCAGAAGATTTTTTTTTTAATTTGTGTTTAGTAAGATGCTTTAGCAAAAAAGCGAAAACATGTAATTTCATTTTCGCATTTTAAATAAGTCTTTTAGCATTTTGCGAAAATTGCTACCATAACGGAAATACTGAAAGCTTCACTTGTCGAACCAGACGAATACCATTGCATCAAAGCTGCACTTGTATCTACACATGATGAAGAGATGTGCTATTATTTCGGCTCAAATCAATTGCCGTGAGATTTTATTTTTTTCTTACTTTGTCTTCTTTTTTTTTACTTATGATATTTTTTGCAAAGACTTATTTATTATTCTAAATTTATAGAGTTCAAGAAATAGTCATCTACGATAAAGAAAATATCTAGCAAAAATTTTAGAAAATCTCTGTGCAAGAATCACTTTTTTGTTAAATTATCATTCTAATTATTTTTAAGCTGTGTATTTTTTCAGAGTTAAGTAAGTTTCATAAGTGCAATTGAAAACCTCATTTTATAAAAAAATTAATTGTAAATAAGTAAAGTAAAAAAGTAAAAGAACACCATTCACAACAGTTCTTTCAATTAGAAATAATAGCACAACCCTTCATATGACGAAAATGATAGGTACAAGTGTAGCATCAAAGCAGCACTTATAGCTACTTTATAAGTACACTGTAAAAAATTTCTCCTATTTGCTGCCAGAAATTCTCTGTAATTTGAGAAAATATGTGTAATTTACGAAAAAAATTATGTTCTTAAAACATAATTTTTGGCAGCAAATAGGACATATTTTTTACAGTGAAAGAAGTGATATACTGTCTTTCAGCCCAAAACAATTATTGTGAGGAATGTTTTTTATTTTTTCAACTTACAATATTTTCTTGCAAACATTTTTTTTTTTTTTTTTTTTTTTTTTTTTTTTTTTAAATGTAAACATATAAATATCAAGATATAGTCAACTACACAAAAAAAAAAACAGTTTATAAACTTTTAAAGTCATTGTGTGAGGAGCACTTTTTTAAAAATTGTTAATCCAATTGTTTTTAATAATCCTTTTTTTTTTTTTTTTTTAAGAATATGCAAATTTGATAAGTGCAATTAAAATGCTTAATTTTATAGTATTTTGATTGTATTTATTTAATAATAATATGTGCTGCAGGACTAGTGTTCAACAGTAATTAATAATAATGATGAAAAAAAAAAAAAAGTAAACACCATAAATTAAAAAAAAAAAAAAAAAATTACAACGTTTGTTGCAGGTAGAAATAAAACCAGAACGCTTCACCACACGTAAAAGCTAGGCACTAGCACATCATGAAAGCAGCACTTACACTTAACGGCCATCTTTACTTACCGTCGCCGGAAGCCCGAGCCAGTGTTATTCTATGGGGAAATTTTCTTTACAAATAACTTATTAACTAATACATATTTTTAAATTCTGTTTTCACATTCAGAAAATTCCCAACTGGTAAATTGACGGACCTTTTTTTAAAATGTATTTTTTTAGTTTTTAACATTTTATTTTGAAATTGCAAAATGAAAAAAATTCACACATTGAAAATTTTTATTTTGCAGCTTCAAAATAAAATTAAAAAAATTAAAAAAATAAATTTTTAAAAAAGGTTCGTCAATTTAACAGCTGGGAATTTTCTGAAGGTGATAACAGAATTTAGAAATATGTATTAGTTAATAAGTTATTTGTAAAGAAAAATTTCTCATAGAATATCATTGGCTTCGGCTTCCGGCGGCGGTGAGTGAAGCGGGTCCTTAATGAAGGGATGTGCTATTACATCGGCCCAAAACAATTCTTGTAAATTTTTTATCTTTCTTTCTTTCATTTTTTTTTTTTTCAATTAATGGTGTAGCAAAAATAAACAATAAATAAAAATTCTTTGCATTTCTTTTGGATCAAAATAATAGCACAAAGCTTTACTAGAGGAAAAAGGTAGGCATTAGCACAGCATCGAAGGAGCACTTTTCATGAAGGTGTGTGCTATTTTTTTTTTACTCAAATCAATTGTTGTGAGGTTTTTTTCCTTCTTTTTTTTTTAATTCAGCAATGGTATTTTTTGTGCAAAATCCTATTTATACAGTTCAAGAAATAGTCATCTACAATGAAGAAAATAGTCTTGTAAAGTTTTATCACATTGTATAAGAATCACTCTTTCTTAAATTATCATTTTAACAGTGGCGTAGCGTGACATTTGAATCTGGGTATGCTCTGAAGCCAACTATGGAAAGAACACTACTCATCAAGGCGATACCATTTCATCAAATTTAAGCTTGGATTTTTCCAGTTTCTTTGTTGTAGGATTTGTTGTTTCCAGTTTCTTTGTTGTAAGTCTGACTACACTTGGGGCTGGGTCCTAGGCCTATGGGTGGAATACCGTCTGTGGGGGGGGGGGGGGGGTCTTTCTGAGGGATCTTATCCTGTATTTACAAGAGTTCGGAGAAAACCATGGAAATCTCCGAACGGCTTGGTCGATGAGCGCATCCTTGGATCGAACCCGACTCTTCCCATCTACCAACTTTGAGCACAGAACCTCTCGGCCACTGGTGGGCCTCCAGTTTCTCGGAATCGTATATAAAATTTTATATACAAATTTTGCCTCTTTAACTTTAAAGCATATATCTAAAGGACTCTTAAATCCGCTTCATTGATCGCTGTATTTAAATGAATTTTCAAAGAAATTTAATCACATTTTTTTTATATACTTTAGAAAAAAATAAAATAAAATAAAATAAAAAAGAAGGAAAGTAAAAGAAAGAATAGTGAGAACCGGGAAAAAAAAATCCACTGAAATAACAGAAAACATAGCTTCAGGTCATCGCTGCTTCCTACTGTGTCTTCCACAACCGCACTATGTCGGATTGGTGACCCCACTGCTAGTGGCAGCGCCTTAAGTGACCGCTTAAGGTGCTGGTACTCTATCTGACCTCTGATAGTTCTGATACAAGAAATTAATTGTTACTTATTTTAATAAAGTTAAAAACTTAATAAGTTTAATTCTTTCTATCATATTACCATTTGATTTCGATAGAAACAATGTATTAAAAATAATGAACATTCCTCTTCAAAAGGAGGTATTACACCTTTACATAAACAATTACCATTGAAAACGCAACTATTATGTGTATTTAAAAATAAAAAAAGGAAGCAGTTATAAAATTTTATTATATGAAAACTATTTGATCGCATTATTTAATGCGAAAGAAGGAAAAATAAGTGGAATAGCGATTTTTACTAAGGAATGCAGATGATGAAAAGAAAAACACGCAAATTACATAACATTTTAAGAAAAAGCAGAAAAATTAGCGGAACATTCCAAAATAAATAAATAAATAAACAAATTTAATAATTAATTTAAGAAATTCAGATTCGAAAAAAAAAAAAAAAAAAAAAGGAAAGGAAAGAAAGTAAACAAGGAAAGAAAGTAAACCAAAAAAAAAAAAAAAGAAAGAAAGAATTCTATGCACACCCGCAAGATCAAAGCTAAGCATCTGTCAATTCTTTGTAAATTTGCGATCAGTGGCTTGACCTTCGTAGCGCATAGAGGCACACATGAAGAAGACATTTTGCTTTATGCATATTATATAATAAACAAAATTTGTCACATACTTTTATTAAGTCCTTTATATCAGAAGTCCACGTAAATGGAATTTGAAAATTTCCATTATTTTCATCTAGATCTAAATCGGAATCAGAAACAGTTTCAGTGTTTGGAAATAACATAGAGGGTTTTATTTCCTCGGAATTTTCATCACTATCTCTACTATCATTCGATTTGTTAATTTCATTTTCAGAAGATACAAATAAAATCGGTATTAATTACATCTTGTGTTACTATTTTTCTACGTCGAAAAGTCATAAATAAATAGAAAGGAATAAGAGCATACAGGATCATCTCAGTGAACAAACTGCGATTGAAAAATTTTGTCTCTCACTTGAAAATCTTTAGTTATTGTTATAACAAATTTTCAACTAGCAGCCTGATTTTAAGTGGCCTTCACCTGGAAATAAAATGGCAGAGCAAGTTGCTTACTTTATTAATTCAAAATGAATTTTGTACAAAACAGTTCAGTATTTCCAAAGTTGTTGTGATGAAAAATTTTCAGGTAGAATCTTAACACGTTAATCGCCACGATAATATCAGAAAAAATTTCACATGGGCCATGGTAACTTTATTAGACAATTTAGTTAAAAATGCGTGTTAAAAATGCGTCAGTCACGTATGACTGACATGGCGATGAACGTGTTAAAGTACACCTAATACTGCTTTGTTAAATAAATCCTTGTCGAGACATGCTCTTAGTGACTAAGAAAATGACTCGCAAGGCTTTGTTTAACAGTGCAGTATTAAGTGTACTTTTTTTTTACTTATGAATTATTGCTAGCGCTTGTAAGTTCACTGTCCGACTGTAAGTTCACTGTCCAAGTTTTGTTCAAATTGATTCAGTGTTTCAAAAATTATCTAGATAATAAATTTTCAAGTGGTAGCCTGATTTCAAGTAGCCCCCGTTACAGTCAGCAGAACAGTTATTGAAGCACACATCCACATTTTGTATTTATATTTTTTTAGTTTGATCGCTAATTTTCATCATCAACGTACTTTTTTATGAGCAGCATAAGACTAAGATCATGACTTGACAAATATTTACTTAACAAAACAGTATTAAGTACTCATCTTTTAAATAGGAATTATTACTAGTGCTTCAGAAATTTTGCTGCTGACTATGGATTGGAATTTATAAATAAATAAACAAACATATATATATATCTATATATATATAGATATATATATATTGGTGAATAATTTCTGTGAAACTGTAACTCTCTCACTTCGATATACCGAAAAAGAGTTTATTCATTTAACTGTAGATTTCTTTACAAAACACTTTCAAGAAATTATTGTGGCTGTTAAATGGAAGTCTTTTATACTTGAAAATGCAATAACTGGTAATGAAATGATAATTAAAATTTTGATTGGTAATAAGAAGTAAAATAATTTGCTTGGTTTTTTACTAGAATTAAATAAATTGATATGCTATATAAGGATGAATGCAAGAATGAGCTTAAATTCATGCATTTATCTTCATTCTATAAGAAATGAGATATGCAGTAAACAGAGTGTTAAAACTCTTAGTATAAATTAAAAAGTAAGATAAAGGCAACAATACATACAAAAGACTTTATACAAAACTTATTCACGCGGTAATGCACTATTATTCACTTTCTGATTTTGATCAAGTACATGTTTATTAAAAAAGGAAAAATCTGGAGTGACTCCGCTGTACTTTTAAAACATGTAACTAACGGTTGTTTAGATAAATTAAAATAAAAAATGTCTTTAAATAATAAAACAGAACAATGTAATGGGGTGTTCGAGTAATTATATACACTATACAAAATACTATATACAAAATTATATAGTTTTATTTAATTTCAAGATACTTTATAAAACAATGAAGATTTTTCCTGCCTGATTAATTCAAACAAATTTAATAAAAATATTTTATTTGGATTTACTTATGAAGTTCAAGGAATTATTTTACTGCTTTAAGTTTTTTTTTCGTGTATCAAAGGAGAATTAATGTCTCAAAAAATAAATAAATGAATAAATAAATAAATGAAAATTAATAAATAAATAAAAATTAATTAATTAATAATAAATAAATAAAAGTATGTTATTTTAAACATCTGTACATGGAAAATGAAAGATTAATATAGGGATTCTGAAAAGAATTTGAATACAATGTGGTTTAAAGCATATTTTATTTCCATGCTGCGCAACAGAATGAAAGTAACATTATTTAGATGCACAAAAACATGTTTCCTACATAATGTAAACTATTGCTTATGATTGGTTTACAGAGAGCAAACAAATTTTCAGGTACATTGTGGGTGGAAAATAGAAGGTTAAATGATGTTTTTTTTTTTTTTTTTTTTTTCCAGGAAAATATAGTTGTTTATTTAGTCACACAGATAAATACACAGGGTATCCAAAAAGATTGAAACGTGGTTTAATTCTTTATCTGTTAGAGATCAGAGGGTAATGTAAAATGCAAACGTGTACAAAATAAGGTCAGAAATAAAACTATGCTAGTAATAATGTCTTCCTGTTAATTTTCAAAAAGTTACTTTTTGAAATTTTTATACGATCCCTCTAGACAAATTTTGTGAAAGAGAAAGTGTTTATTTTCAATGCAACAACAAACATCACTGCAAAAAAAACGCAGTCTTGTGTCTTTAAAACTGAATGAATTATATTTAATTGAAAACTGAGGGACCATATATCAAAATAGAAAAGTAAATTTGTGGCATATTATAAAAATAAAATGTATTACGTGACTTGACTGTGAATCAATCCAACATACTCAAGAATTGTTTTAATGGAAATGCTATGATACATTTTATCTTTTTATAATAATATGAAAGAAATTTACATTTTTATTTTCATATATGGTCCCTCAGTTTTCAATTAAGTATAATTCATTCAGTTTTAAAGATACAAGAATGCAGTTTTTTGTAGTGATGTTGTTGCATTGAAAAAAAAAAAAAAAAAAAAAAAAAAAAGAAGAAGAAGACGAAGACGAAAACCTTAAAAAGAAAAACTCATTTACTAAATTTACGACTGTAGGTTTGTTTTCTTTGGACGTACAGTGTTATACGTAGATGAAAATCGTCTAAATTCATATTCCTTATGGAAAAAAAAAATTAATTAAAAAAAATTATACCGACACGACATTATTTCATTATTTAAAACATGAAAATCTGACATTGACAGATTTTAATTTAGTGCCAGAGGCCTACTGCTAAACTTGTTAATATCGACAAATCCTTCTTTAGTTAATTCGTGACGATCTAAATTCCATGATAAAGTTTTCATTAAATCAAACCAATGTGTTTCAGCTGCAGATACTGTAACAAATAACGTTGGAAGTCCAAACTGTCTTATAGCCGCAAAACAACGTTTTTTCTCGTTTTCCCAATGAGGGGGAGGTGTGCCTTGGGGGGGGGACTCATGTCAAAGTTATACCTTGGGGGGACTCATGTCAATGTTGGTCCTTGGGGGGACTCATGTCAAAGTTGTACCTTGGGGGGGACTCATGTCAAAGTTGGGCCTGGGGGGGGGACTCATGTCAAAGTTGTGCCTTGGGGGGACTTCATTCAATTAATACCCATTCAATAAACCGACTGAAATAGGCCATTAGCACTAATTAAGAGTGACGTATAAAAATTCGACAACGCTGCACCGACTGAAATAGGGGTACCTTGGGGGGGACTCATGTCAAAGTTGTGCCTTGGGGGGACTTCATTCAATAAATCCCCATTCAATAAACCGACTGAAATAGGCCCTTAGCACTAATTAAGAGTGTATTATAAAAATTCGACAACTGTACCGACTGAAATAGGCTCTAGCACTAAAAAACTTTCTAATTGACGAAATTTGTCTAGAGGGGTCATATAAAAATTTAAAAAATGTAATTTTTTGAAAATTAACAGGAAGATATTTTTATTAGCGTAGTTTTATTTCCTACTTTATTTTATACACTTTTGCAATTTACATTACCATCTCATCTCTAACAGGTAAAGACTAAAACTGCGTTTCAATCTTTTGGGGACACCCTGTGCATGCAGAAAACTGTTAAATGGAATATGAATTAACCCTTTTCATTCGAGAGGTAAAAAGTTTTAAGAATTAAATTGTGTGGGGAATCCTTTACGTTAATGATAAGTAAATCAGCATATAAGAGAAAATTCGCTTTGGACAGCTGGTTCGCCGAAGCGAAAAAGTCTTCGAGTGCAAAGGGTTAATACATATAAATTAGCAAGCATTTCGCATTTTCCCATGAAAAACTGTCGAACATGTAAAATATAGAAAATTAAAAAATATTTAAGTGCCTCATGTACTTCGTTAAAAGAATATTAAAAAGTGTAAACTTATTAAAAACATTTTTGAATGAAAAGACACATTAATTTTTAGAAAAAATGACCTGGCCAGTGTTCAAACGAGATTTCTTAAAAAATAAATAAATAAATAAAATAAAAACATGCTTTAGCATCTGTTTTGTAAATACATATAAATAATGAGGTTTTTTGGAGGAAATGTTTAACTTCATTATTAAAAATTAATTAATGAATAATTTCATGTGTAACTGTTATGTCGATTTTTGCTGAACATGGGTAAACAGTGAGCAGGCCAGTATTAAAGCCTGGGGCACACAAGTCAGCGCAACTTCATCTGTTTATTTTTCATTCTTGTAAAAATTTGTTTGGCTTTTATTTAAACATGTGTAAAGTATATAAACAAAGTTATGACTCAAGGGGATACATCACAAATCGTCAAGGTCACCCAAAGCTCCTGTTATTCTATGGGTAAAATTGTTTATAGAATTGCACATTACCTAAATATTACATCTAAATTCCATTTTTACATTCTAAAAATACACAACCATTGAATTAGTACTTCCTTTCCAAAAATTTATTATTTTATAAACTGAATTTTGATTTCAAAGATGCGTTTCACTTAATACATTTTTCTCATTTTTTAGGAATAAAATAAAACTTCAAAGTTTAAAAAAATCATTTTTGGGAACGAGTACTAATTTATCAGTTGTAAATTTTCTGAATGTGAAAACAAAATTTTAAAATTCCAAATAGGTAAAGAATAATTCTATAAACAATTTTCATCATAGACTTATATGGGATTTGGTCCTTAAAGATGGGAAGTCGCAAAAGGAGTGAACAACCTTAAACTTTTCCTTTCCATCACAATGTGATTATATATTTTTTAAAAAGGTCACTTGTAATTCTGCATCTTCACATAAAGAAAAGATGAAACTTAGGCAAGTGAAAAATTGAATGAGGACATCACTCTTAGTGGAATAATTGTTCATTGGGCCAAAGGAATTAAGTTTGAATCCTAGCTAGATTTCATAAAAAATGACTTACATACATGGGTGCTGGCAATGAATGAAATTTAAAAATATAAAATATTTTGTGCGAAAAAATAAATCACATGGAAAGTTTTTTTCCCTCTCCGTATATGCCATACTCAAGATAACTTAAAAAATAATATTTTAAAGCTTTTTAATTATTAAATTATATATATACTAGCAGGCAACGCCCGCTTCGCTGGTCCCTATTTTTAAATGAATCACTATAATGAATTCTCAAAATTGCATTAATTTTTATCACATGAAAAAAAAAGAGAAACAAAATCTGAGTAGGAAAAATGTCGCACCGGGTTCTCACTGCCTTCGGAAAAAATTCCCAAAATGCTCTAACTTTTTTTTCTATTATTTTCCCACTTCGCCCCCCCTCCTGTCTATCCTAATAATTTTACAAATTTGAAAATATCCGCAATCGATTTGTAAGTATCAAAAACCTCTATGCACCAGTTTTGAACGATATATCTCTATTTTTATTTTTTTACCGCTCTACTCCCCCCCCCCTCCCAATAATTTTAAAAATTCGAAAATATCCGCAATCGATTTGTAGGTATGGGAAACCTCTATGTACCAATTTTGAATGATCTAACTCTATTTTCTTTTTTTTTGCCCCTCTGCCCCCCCCCTTCCCGGCCCTCCTAATAACTTTACACTTTCGAAAAAATCCCCATTCGACTTGCAGGCCTCTAAAATCTATCTGTACCGATTTTGAACGGCCTAACTGTATTTCTATTTGTTTTTGACCATAGCCCCCTCCCCCTTCCCACCCCACCTAATAATTTTAAAAATTCGAAAGTATCCGCAATCGATTTGTAAGTATCGAAAACATCTATATACCAATTTTGAACGATCTAACTCTATTTTTATTTTTTTGCCCCCCCTCTCCCCTCCCCCTTTCCCGGCCCTCCTAATAACTTTACACTTTCGAAAATATCCCCATTCGACTTGCAGGCATCTAAAACCTAACTGTACCAATTTTGAACGGCCTAACTGTATTTCTATTTCTTTTTGCCCCATAGCCCCCCCCTTGCCGCCCCCCTTCCCGCTCCTCCTAATAATTTTACAAATTCGAAAGTATCCGAAATCGATTTGTAGGTATCGAAAACCTCTATATACCAATTTTGAACGATCTAACTCTCTTTTTACTTTTTGCCCCCCCTCTCCCCCCACCTGCTGCCCCACCAGGGGGCTGAATTTCTAAAATTCCAGAAATTGGTTTTTAGATATTTGCATCAGCTATATTTTAGAGCAAAAACTTCACGCATATCTATTTTTTTGTTTGAGATATATAGGATTATGCGAAATCAAGTTTTTACGCATGTGAAATCACGTTTTGCCCCCCCGCCCCCCTTGGGGACCGAATTTTGAAAATTCCAGAAATTGGTTTTTTGACATTTGTATTAGCTATATTTTAAAGCAAAAATTTTACGGATATCTGTTTTTTTGTTTGAGATATGAAGGATTTTGTGAAATCACAATTTGCCCCCCCTCCCCCCCTTGGGGGCGAATTTTGTAAAATCGCTTCTTAGTGGATGCCTACGTCATATCCGAAATCGATTTGTAGGTATCGAAAACCTCTATATACCAATTTTGAACGATCTAACTCTCTTTTTATTTTTTGCCCCCCCTCTCCCCCCCCCTGCTGCCCCACCTGGGGGCTGAATTTCTAAAATTCAAGAAATTGGTTTTTAGATATTTGCATCAGCTATATTTTAGAGCAAAAACTTCACGCATATCTATTTTTTTGTTTGAGATATATAGGATTATGCGAAATCACGTTTTTACGCATGTGAAATCACGTTTTGCCCCCCGCCCCCCTTGGGGACCGAATTTTGAAAATTCCAGAAATTGGTTTTTTGACATTTGTATTAGCTATATTTTAAAGCAAAAATTTTACGGATATCTGTTTTTTTGTTTGAGATATGAAGGATTTTGTGAAATCACGTTTTGCCCCCCCTCCCCCCCTTGGGGGGCGAATTTTGTAAAATCGCTTCTTAGTGGATGCCTACGTCATAGAAAGAACATTGTCACAAAATTTCATGCTTCTAGGTCCAGGGGTTTGGTCTGGGCGTTGATAGATCACCCCCTCACTCACTAACCCACTCAGGAAGTGCTCTTTTATATATATATATATATATATATATATATATATATATATATATATATATAATAGTTTACAGCTTTAAAATAATTTTAACTCTTTCTGATTTTACAGAAAGCCCATTGTGTAAATTTTGCGTAAACTAATATGCGACACTAATTATAGGTTTATAAAAAAAAAAGATAGTGTGATCTTTTTTTTTTCTTCTTCTTCTCTCTCCTTTTGCCTTAATCAAGATAACTTTAAAAATGATATTTTAAAGCTTTTTAATTATTAAATTATATATATATATATATATATATATATATATATATATATAAGTTTAAAGCTTTAAAATAATTTTTTGGACTTTTTCTGTATATTTCACAGAAAGCTCATTATGTAGATTTTGCTTAGAATGACAGTGACACTAAGTATTAGGATATATAAAAAAAAAAAAAAAAAGAGAGAGACCACATTCAGTAAGGATTTCATTCTGCCAGTATCTATGTTTAAATAAATCTAAAAATAACATGGGTAATTTAATTAAATTTAGAAATTTATTCATCAACCATGAAAGTTCATTTCAGAAAATTTTTTAGTGGTCGGCTTTTCAGAACTATATTATGTTCACGTATGTCCATTTTACGTTATTTTGTTCAGCTAAAAGACGTACTTATTAAGTAAATGGTGGGGATAAGGCTCCTATATATACGAGCTGGCGCATCCGACATTTTTTTGCCTTAGGGTTGCCGCATGTGCCCAGCGTGATAAACAAACGGCATCCATTGTTTCTACCGTCTTGCTCGTAATTTTAGTGAAATAAACTGCAATATGGGAGGTTGTTCAGCAATAAACTGCTGTAAACACTCCAGAAAAGGATACAAAATGTTTAGGTTTCCTTCGGATAATGCAAGAAGGAGAAAATGGGCTGCGAATTGTCGTCCAGATTCTTGGATTCCGGGACTTAATGCACAGCTTTGCATAGTAAGTTTTATTGTTATTCACTTATACTTTTCTTTGCATTTCTGACATTTATAAAGTAAAAAAATTAAAAAAAAAAGTATTATTTAAATCTAAATATGTATTTTAATAACCATAAATTATTTTAAGAAACGCTTTTTTACTGTGTGTTTGTAGAGTCTTGGCGACGTTTTTTTGGTTCGCCAAAGTTGTCTTGTTTCCGTGTCCTGATAGTATTAGGTCGTTGAAAAAACTTTCCAATTTTAATTGGTACGCTCTTTTTTTTTTCCCCTTTCAAATGTTATGAATTATTTAAGAAACAGAAACAGGTTACTTGTGTTGCTTATCATTTTTGGTCGATTTTATTTTTAGATGAAAATTTCTTAAAACCACCAGTGAAGCGATAAAATCGCCAAGCGGAAATGCTGTCCTCTTACGAGGCAAAAAAATGGCGGTGATGCGCCGGCCTATTATTTATTTAAGGGGCTCTAGGTGGGGACATTTCAACATAATATCTACAAAAACTAATGGAATATAGGCTAAATCTGGCTGTAACGTGGACATGTCTATATTATCTTTACTATACATCTATTTTACGTTATTTTATTCAGCTAAAAGACGTACATAAGACGTAACAGGTCTGGACATTTCTACGTAATATCTGCAAAATCTGATGGAATATAGACTGAATCTGGCTGTAATATGGACATGTCTATACATCCAGATTACGTATTTTGACTTAATCTAGACGAATTTGTGTTGTTGGGTCATAATATCCGAATTTATTTCTTCAACCAGATAATTAACTTTAAAAAAAAAAAAAAGTAAAAACGTTCTTTTAGCATTAAAATTATATATATATATATATAAAGATGCTAAAAAAGTAAAATTAAATAAGTAAATATATTTCATTTTATGTTAAAACAAAATGAACGCGTATACATTTTTATTAATTTAAATAATTAAAATAAAATTGAGAAAAACTGCTTTAAGAAATAGAATAGCTTCGGTACCGAACCCCTTTGCGTAATTTAAAATCTGGCACCGATGTAGCTCGGACGTTTCTAACCAAGTTCTTTACTCAAGCAATTGCAATACCCATTTTAAAACATCGCCGATATGACCAAAAAAAAAAAATGATTAAAAAAAAAATAAATAAAAGCCGTCAAGAGGCTTCTAAAGTGAAGCTACACAAATGTAATTTTAAGAAATAAATATAGTAGCCGATGTTAGGGAAAAAATACCTTGCCGTCCCAGGAAAACCTGAGATGACGGCCAGCATGAGGCCAAGTGCTGGTTGTCAGCAGTAGCTACAGTTTGCTCGCCGGTGGCAAAAGTTAACGGTGCCGCAGGGATTATGTTACGCCGGTCATCAGTTGGCCATATTCAACCGATCCACTGTTGGCATTTAGCAGTAACTTAAAAATAAGTCAGTGGGCCGGCGAATGGATCATTGCTGGCAGCGAGCAGTATGGTGAAAATAGGTAATGGGCCACTGTTGGCAACCAACATTAGGTTGGAATTTGTTAGTGGGTCAGTGTTGGGCCATCTGGTGTCAAACATAGTTTTTCTATGTTGTTGCAGGCAGCCTACAGTGGGCCAGCTGTGGCAAACATAAAAAATTATATTACTGCAGGCAGTCTTCATTGGTCCTTTATATTTTCCCATTAGATGCCGGCTTCACTCATCGTCGCCGGAACCCGAAGCCAATGTTATTCTATGGGAAATTTTCTTTACAAATAACTTATTAGCTAATACATATGTTTAAATTCTGTTTTCATACTCTGAAAATTCCCAACTGTTAAATTGACGGACCTTTTTCAAAAAATTATATTTTTATTTTTTTATTTTTTATTTTGAAGCTGCAAAATACGAATTTTCAATATGTGAAATTTTTCATTTTGAAAATTCAAAATAAAATATTAAAAATTAAAAAAATACATTTTTAAAAAAGGTCCGTCAATGTAACAGTTGGAAATTTTCTGAATGTGAAAACAGAATTTAAAAATATGTATTAGTTAATAAGTTATTTGTAAAGAAAATTTCCCATAGAATAACATTGCCTCGGACTTCCGGAGACGGTAAGTGAAGAGGGCCGTTAATAGGCCAGCAGTGATTTAGTTATAGCTTGTATATTTATTTTATTGGTGATACCTTTAATTTTATTAGTGCTTTTTTCTTTTTCTTTCTTTTTCCTCTCTCTTTTTTCTGATGAAGTAGCAGCCAGTTTTTTCTATGCATTCAATATTTAATTTGATTTTGTACGTATTCATTTTTAAATACTATTTACAAGTATTTGATTCATACACTATGGTTGTAAATTCATGTTTTCTAGTGCAGCATATAGGAAATATTCAGTTGATCCATTTTCCTTATGATAAAAGTTTAATTTTTTGTTTTCAGTGTAAATATTTCTCTATATTACATTTTTGGGAATAAAGGAGATTATAATTTTTGGAGTATTAAATTTCTGAAGTATAATTTCGTGGCTGTTTGGAGTTATGCCACGTTCAAATTTTTCATTTGATATAGCTGCTTTAATGCAGACTCGGTGACCTTGCCAACGTAAATTATGTGAGAAGTTCCGAGCTGGTTTTCAGCCAGGGTAGCTCAGTGGTTTGAGTATCCGCGCGTTAAGCCAAAGGCCCTGGTTCGATTCCCGGCTCTGGTATTTTTCACATTGTTGGTAAAAATCAGCCTTCTACTCCATTCTATCAGAAAAGAGATTATGTTTTTTTTTTTTTTTTTAAGTGTTCAAATTTTAGTATGTTTAACTTTGTTACTCTATTTGATATAAATAAATGTAACTTTAAATGTGAAAATTATAAAATATTGAAACAAAAATTGTTATAAAGAGAGCATTATAAAAAATCCATAAACTAAAAAAATAAATAAATAAGTAAATAAATAAAAAAATGCAGCAATTGTTTCCGGTTGAAATAGAACGAAAGGCCTCCATCAGGACGAAGGGCCTCCAAACAAAGTGGGCACGAGTGCAGCAAAAGTAATTTGCTGCAATCGTGCTTTTTGTTAAACTCACGAACGGATGTGTTATTATTTCAACCTAAAAGAACTGATGCATTTTTTTTTGGTGGTGGGGGAGGGGGGGGAGGCAATGATTATGTTTATTTACAAATTTTTCTATTTATTACTACAGTACAATATCTGAAATCCGGAATCATCCAGAACGCGGCCTTTCCGGATTTCGGACTTTTTTCCGGATTTTAGGTCACTTTTTGATTTACGGCAATAAGAAAACGGTCATCTCCATTCCGAACGCCCTTTTAGTTAATAACTAGCTTACGCCGCCCGAGGGTGCGATTTCTTAAGAAATTGGAGTATACTCTCAAGTAACATGTACAATACATTGAATAAAACACCATAAAATTTTGCAAACAAAACGCAGGCAGCAACGCTTGCGCTTTGTTTGCCGCACTCGTGCCTACTTCGTTTGCCTGATGAAGGATCATGTTTTCTTTCCATCCGAAACGATTGTTGCGAGTTCTTACATTTTACGGTGTTTACTCTTATTACTTTTAAACACCAATTCTGTGGTGCTTTTTTATTATAACTCTCAGGTATCCAGAAAATCTTGAATATTTTTCCTTTCCCCTACATCAAATGGTACCCAATTGATAATTTTTCCCCTTCTTTTTAAAACAGCAGGCAGATGATCAAGCTTTCTTTTTTTCTCTCTGTGTTTATCTTCAGAGTCTCACATTTGAAACCACAGAAATTATTACTGAGAAATGTAATCGGCTATTTAGAATTAATTATCACAGCTGTCAAACTTAACCAGGCCGCCACAAAGAACTTTTTCGCATTGTTGATAGTACTTTACTCCCTCTCCAACTCTCTGCATGTCCTTGAGTGAATAATGTTTCGACGTACGATACCGCAAGTTGAGTTTGCAGTTTTATACAGATGACGAATTTGACCTGTGCCAATTTATTTTCATTAGGTTTGGAAAGCAGATTCTGTAAATGTTTAGGGCAGTGTGTTAAGTAGATCGAGAAAAAGGGTAAAAGAAGAAGGGAATACAATTTCAGCTGAAAGAAAAAAAAAATATCGTTCGGTTGAGTAAAGAGATAACGGAATTAGGGAGAAAAAGGAGAGTGCATTTGTCTTTGTAGTTATAAATATTTGAGAGCTTTACCCGCCAACTACCTATTTTTAAAATATTTTTAAAATTCCATAAAACTCATATATGTTATACAGGTTTTCGAGATTTACTATAGGACGCTTGTCATAAAAAGTTGTACAGGTAACACAAATGGTTTCAGTTTAAAAATTCATAAAATAATTTGGATATATTACAGTTTAAGAGAAACTTCTTATCAGCGCACTAAAAATCTTTATGCAACGCTAAAATACAGATCAACATAAATTTTATAGATGCAATAAGAAATGGTTCCGATCAAAAATGATAAAATAAATATTTGTGGTTCATTTAATAGTGATGCACAAAAATATTCTTATACGCTATGGGAAATTGAAGGGGAAACTATTTCAGTTTCGTAAAAGAGAAATTATTTTTCTTACTTGCATTTAAAAAATAATAATAAATAAAATAAAACAGTTTGTTATGGCTACCACTTTTTTTTTCTTTTCCTATAATAGTTTATAGAAATTACATATTAAAATTACTATTTATGAAAATTATTTTCTATGATGGAGGTAGGCGATTTTCATTTAAAAGAAGTACAATATACTAAATTTCGAAAGAAAATCCATTTTATGGAAATATATATATGTGTGTGTGTGTGTGTGTGTGTGTGTGTGTGTGTGTGTGTGTGTGCCCCGGAACCCGCAACTGCGGACCTGTGTGCCTATACACACCTTCCAACTGCGGACTTACCGCCAATTGCGGACGTCCGCAATTTGAACTGAGCTCATTTTCGACATCCTTGGACCTAATTTATGCTAAAAAAATTATTTTTATAGTATTTTGATAATGTCCGCTATTTGCCGGATATAAGGGGTGTTGTGTATTCTGTGCTGTGTATTCTATCAAAGCAAGTGTGTATAGGTACTTTCAGAGGTCCGCATTTTGTCTTCAGTATGTGTACTATCTGTAGGTCCGCGGTTGTGCTATTTAAATGTACATGATGTGTATGTCCGCGGTTGTGCTATTTAAATATGCATGGTGTGTATGTCCACGGTTGTTCTATTTAAATAAGCATACAGATTTCTGTCTTCTTTAATATATATTTTTTTATTTACTAGGGGAAAAAAATGTTGCTGTTATTGTTAAAAGATATCATTTATTTATTTATTTATTTGTCATTTGCCTCCTGCTGGCTTTTGAAAGTTTAAAATAAAAATTAAATTTTTATTGTTTTTATCCAAATATATCTAGTTTGTTTCATTAGACATTTTCATTCTATTGCCCACTCTTGAATCTTGTTGAAAAAGTCTGAAATGACGTTTATGATTATAAGATTTAAATTAAAATTTTACATTTAATTGTTTTTTTTTTTTTTTTTTAATCAGTCATAATACAGCAAATTGCGATTAAAATGAGACGGCAAACTTTTTTTTTTTTTTTTTTTTCTTAATTAATCAGTATCAAATTTTCTCTGCAACTGATTTTGCGTTTAATTGTGTAAAAAGTGTCATATATTTGCAGTTTTATCAAAAAACACTATCGAAATTTTTAACATTGTAATTTATCACTGCTTAGTGTAAATATTCAGGCACAATTGATAGATTGATTTAAATACGTGAGATAATATGCATGGAATGATACATATTATCTCACGCAATTAACATTTCGAAGTTATTTTATTAATATTTAAAAATAATTATAGAAAATCAATTATTAAATTGAGTAAGTTGTCCGTTAAACTGCAAAATCATAAAATAAAAAGAAATATGGTTTCATGATAAATTTCATTTAGTATTTTGCACAACTCTTTCACCGGAATTATCAAATAAAGCGCATAAGGACCAATGTTCTAGATCTAGAAGTATTTATATCTTCAGTTCTGAATTCAAAGCCATTAATTATTTAAGTTTTTTTTTTTTTTTTTTTTTTTTTTTATCCTTTATATTATAATTAATGTTATTAGTTATATACTTTCTGTTGCGCTATTTGTTATTTTTTTTATATTTTTTTAATTTTTATATATTTATTTATTTTTATTTTATTCTTGCATATTAGAATAAGAAATTTACTTTACCGTTTTAAGTAAGAAATTACAGAAATTAAATTTTAATGAATTCGAAGTAGTGCAGATAAAATCGTACGTCACACACCTACAAGTGCGGATACCATATGTACATGTTAAAACCCGAGCGTTTGTCACAAACGTGAAAATACGAACGTTCATCACACACATGAAAATGCGGACATTCTTCACACACATGAAAATGCGGACGTCCGTCACACACATGAAAGTGCGGACGTCCATCACACACATGAAAGTGCGGACGTCCATCACACACATGAAAGTGCGGACGTCCTTCACACACCTGAAAGTGCGGACGTCCTTCACACACCTGAAAGTGCGGACGTCCGTCACACACATGAAAGTGCGGACGTCCGTCACACACCTGAAAGTGCGGACGTTCTTCACACACCTGAAAGTGCGGACGTCCGTCACACACCTGAAAGTGCGGACGTCCGTCACACACCTGAAATTGCGGGCGTCCCTTACACACCTGAAATTGCGGACGTCCATTACACACCTGAAATTGCGGACGCTCGTACCACACACACCGGAAAGTGCGTACATATGGCACACATCTTAAAATACGGACTTGCAGCACAGGATTTGGCCGTATTTGTGTAACGTCGAGTTGCAAAAATCATTATTATTATTATTATTATTATTATTATTTTAGATTTAAAAATATATAAATAATCTGATGTGTCACTCACACGACTTTCTTTTACCCTGCACTTCAATACTATAAAGATGAATTTGTGCAATTATTTCTTTTTAACTGATGTTAATAACAGGTGTAGATACAAATCAATCTCTAAAAATTAGACTTTCGTTTTCAGAGAACCTCAAAACGTGATATTATACAAAAAAAAAAAAAAAAAAAAAAAAAAAACAGAGGTGAAAATAGAGCTTTTAAAAATATTTTTCTTACAGTATAGGTATGAAAAATTGATTTTCCTTCCTGAGCAATACTCGTCGGCGTAGTAAAATGCAGCAAATTAATACGCTTTTATTAATAACTTGACTTGATGTATGTAACTATTAATATATGTAATGGAATCTTGAAATTCAATTTTCAGCCACCTCCGATCGTCCGGTTGACCTAAAGTTTTGCACACGACTTCATAATGAGTGGCAATACAATATACAAGTCCCCTCAGGGCATTTTTCAGAGGCAGATTCCAGTGGCAAACGAAAAAAATCTATAAATGTTAAACACTTGCTGCACAGGATTTGGCCGTATTTGTATAACGTCGAGAAGCGACAGATATATATTTTTTAAATGATTTAAAATTATATAAAAAATTTGGTGTGTCACTCACACGATTTTCTCTTAACCTGCATTTTAATACTATCGATTCTTGAAACTTTTTTTTTTTTTTTTTTTTTTTTTTTTTTTTTTTTAAATGTTAACATGTTCATTGCTAAGCTGAAAATTGGAACTTCATGCAAATAAATAAATAAATAAATAATAATAATAAATTCCTTCCCTAATTGCCAATATATAAATACTACGCTGATGCCACTATACTATTCCGCTTAGAAACTTAACAGCGACGTCCCCGCAATAACGTGTTATCAGCTGTTTGATGAGAGCTCGCCTCACGCGATATTGCGTGATTGGCATTTAACGTGTTATTAACAGATATATATATACAGATCACTCGCTAAATATTGAAGTTCCGTATTCAGGGCACCTTAAATTTGATATAACACAATAAACCAGAGTTGAAAATAGAATTTCGAAAAATATTTTATATACAGTATAGGTATGAAAAATTAATTTTCTTTCTTAAGAATTGATCGGGGACAGAGTAAAATGTAGCAAAATACTGCTGTCTAATACATTCAAGGGAAAAAAGCGTTTAGTTTAATTTTTGGTAGCGTTGTATATTGTGTATAAACTATATACACATCGCGTCGTATACTTATATTTAGTCGTATATGAAAAACACCTAACAAAAAATGAAATACACTTCCAGAAATTTCCAGGTATAGCCTCAATGAATCCAAATACTTTGAGTAGCCCTGTAAACGAATAATGCATGATTTCCATACCACAATCTACAAAAAGATGGTTTTATGCATGTACAAAAATATTCTGATTTTGTTTAGGACAGTTCATAGATATTCCACTGTACTGACCAGAAATTTCTCCCATAGACATAATAGATTTGAATTCTCTTAGATGTCTCTGTACATGAACCATTTGCTTGATCTGAACGAAAAATTTAGGATAGCATCAATATAGAATACCGAGTTTGCACTTCTGCTGCTTGTTCTTGAGACACGCACGCACACGCACATAGAAACCAAACGCTAAAAACGTCATTTTCGGAATCAGAGAACCTAAAAACGTGTAAATCTAACAAAAACTCAATTTTGAAAATTTAACCCCAAAACCTTACTTTCTCAACCATTTCTATGAATAAGAAAAAGTAATATTATCACTGAGATTAACTGGACACTCTTCCGACGCGGACATTCCATCAGACCGTGTCAGTTTTGGTCCAGACAATATTCATGTAAACCAATAGAAATAAGTTTATTTTTATTTTATTTTATTTTATTTATTTTTATTAGGACAGAGGACTATTAGTCTCAATCTACGGATTTTTACGATACCAGTTTTACGATAGTTGGACATTTATCGAAATCGAAAATTTATCGAAAATATATTGAAAATATAATTGAATAATTTGAAAGCGATGTTATAATTTAAAGGAAAAAATAAATAATAATAATATACCTCCTTGCTAAACTAAATTCTGCTTTTGCCAGAATTTCCTCAAAATCTTTCTTTCTTTTTCTTTTTTCTTTTTTTTTTTTTTTTTTTTTTTGAAAAAAAAAGAAAAGAAAATTAATAATAATCAGTTTCGAAACGGACAGTATCGAAAAAGTTTTTTTTTAATAATTTTGAATTAGGAAATAAAATGCGCGCGTGCAAAATGAAAAAAAAAAAAAAAAAAAAAAAACAAGATAATTAAATTTGAGTTTATTTTTTATTTATTTATTTATTTATTTATTTTTTAAGAAGGTTCTATTAAACAGGCAAAATAAATATTAAGTCTTTTCTGAAATATCTATAAAATTTTTAGCATTTTGAAGAACGTGAAATCATGGGAAATGCAAGCTAAGAAAACGCAATTTAAAGATTTCAAACCTGTAAAAAATATATCAAAAACCATAAGAATTGTTACCTGAACGTATATTTCATTGAACAAAATTAACATAGTTCCATTTATAAATATTAAATGGAAATATAAACTTTTATAAGAAACCTTCAATGGTGTCAAATAAAAGGTGCCAAATCCCCCTAACTATGGTCTCATCTTATGACATTTAAAATAAAAAGACCATTTAATTTGAAGCACATATCTATTTTTTTATTCTTACCAAAAATCCTGTTAGATGGCCTACAAATAATTCAATAATTTAATTTTTTTGAAAAAAAAAAAAAATTCTGCTTCCAAAAACTAATTAATTAAAAGAACTTTTTTAACTATATTTTTGTGCAGTAAAAGTACGATAAAATTCGATTCTTGCCTGAAAGTATTAAAAAAAAAAATACAGCTCAAGTAATAAACTGCTTATTGAGAATAATTTCAATTAATAACAATTAATTGAAAAGAACTTCATTTTTAATCTAAAATTAATGCACAGGACAGCTGTATAATTATTAATGCACATGTACCAAACTAGGCTGATTTATCTACAATCAATATTTTAAGAAATTTGGTGCTACTTTTACTCATTTAATGGTGCTTACTAATAAAAGGCATAGAAAATTCCATGATATCTGAAAACTGTAATAAAATAAATAAATAAATAAAATGCAAAATATTATATTTTATCAATGTGGTATAAGAATTTATTAATTCAATGGAATATAAGTAATGGCAGGATAAATGTTTACCGCCAAGAAAAGTAATTCAAACTTAATAATTCAAAAAGCTGCAGATTACACTGCGTTTTTAAAACATATAAGTTCTTTTTTTTTTTTTTCTTTTGAAATAATTAAAATAAAATTGAGAAAAATCGTGCTAAAGAAATGGAACAGCTTCAGCTCTTTGCTAAATTTGAAATTTGGGACCGAAGTAGCTCGGACGTTTCTCGCCAAGATGTTTCCTTATGCAATTGCAATAGCCATTTTAATTCATCGCTAAAATGATAACAAAGATTTAAAAGCCACCAAAGGGCTCCTATGCTAAAGCTGTACTAAAGAAAATTTCAGAAATGAATAGAGTAACAGGTGCTAGAGACTGAAACTCAGTTACTGCATGTCTTATTATGGAAGAACAGATTAAAACAAGTCCTATTGTACTGAATAAATTAAATTCTGTTTCATGTAGAATTTTATATCTATTACTTAAAAAACAGAAGTAGGCTAAAGAATTTTTTTTCCCTGAAATATCTTTCATTTTTTTATTTTATTTTATTTTGCTAAATACAGCTATGGTACCGCTGAAAGACGAATGTTGCCATTAATTTTAAGTTAGGTATCTACCTAACCACGGTAGATTATGCAGTCATGTATTTGGGTCGCATCCCTTTGCTGCTGGCCAAGCTTTACGTGGCGATCAGTTGTGTAAAGTCACTGAATGTTCCTCGTATAGAAGAAATTGATTGCTCAAAACTATCAGGAAATATTGGTGTAATGATGACGCATTAAATGAAATGGCTAGATTAGTTTGCGAAGACATGAAAGAAAGAATTTTGAACTAGATTCATTTTATAAATTTAAAGTCTTTATTGAATAGCGGTAAGATATCCCACAAGTCGATGTAACCTAATCTTTGAACTGAGCTTCGAATAAGAGTAAAATATTCCTAAAAATGCAGATAAATATAACTAAATTTAATGGGGGGGGGGGGGGGAAAGCATTGGGTACTCAACTTTAGTCGTCGTGAATTTTTGATGGCTAGTTATTTATAAAGACAGGGTAATTATGAAAAAGTAAATATAGAGCAACTTACGATTTTTTTCCATTAAAATAAGTTATATTTATCTGTATTTTTATCAATGTCTTATTCTTATTCGGAGCTTAGTTAAAAAATTACGTTACATCGAGTTATGCGATATCTTACAGCTAACCAATAAAAGCTTTAATTTTATAAATTATTTGTGCTTTTTAGTTCACATTTCAATAAAAATATGTTCTTTAGTTTTTTTTTTTTTTTTTTTTTTTTTTTTTTTTTTTTTAAGTACTGGGGGGCTTTGTCCCCTGCTCGCTCCGCTCACCAACCCCGAAGGAAGGCTTTGCCTCCCCCCCCCGACTCACTTTACATATTAACATATCCCCGCCTATTCGCTTCTTTCTTTCACTGAAAAGGAATATTAATAGTGCATATTACAAGACAAAAGCAGAAAAATATCATGGAAACCCTCACATTCAATGTCAAATTTAAATATATAATATTTATACATGTATTTTTAATAGAAAGAAATTTATAATATCTAGACCATTTTACATTACATCTTTAGTATATGACCCTTTTTATTTCTTTTTTACAACCTTATATCCGGATCGCGGTACCCCAGTCGTAGAGAGTCGAGCTCATAATTGGAAGATTGCGGGTTCGGTTCTCGAGACGGCCAAAGACGGTCGTGTACACTAATGGTGGCTGGTGCACGTGAAAATATGTCGTGGCCGCAATATCCTCCAAGTTCCCATCAAAATTATACCTCTGGAGGCCACCGAAGCAGGGGAGCCATCCCCTTCATGTAGGACCAAAGCTGCAATGGCATGTCACTGAAACATCCTCCCAGACCGTCGCCACTTATCCATAGCGCAGTAATGGTGCGACGTCAATCACAACCTACCTAATTATCTACCTACCTACAATCAAGGACCATATTTTAATTTTTAAGTGTAAGAAAATTAATTTTCTAAAAGTAGAGAAAAAAAGTTGATATTTATATTTATTTTCTTTCTTTTTTACATCCATGGTTTCCGACCGCGGTACCCTAGTCGGTAAAGCGCCGAGCACGTAATTGGAATCATAAGATTACCTATTTGATACTCGAGCCGGTCAAAGACCGTTGTGTACATCAGTGGTGGCTGGTGCATATAAAATCTGTCGTGGCCGCAAAATCCTTCACGTTCCCATCCACACTATACCTCTGTGGATCACCAAAGCGGGGGGGGGGGGGGGGGGGTAATCGCCAGTGGATCAAAATATTGATGTCATGTCTCCAGAACATCTCTTGGAGTGCGATCCAGACCGTCGCCAATTACCCATAGCACAGTACTGGTGCAACGTTAAATCCAACCTAACTACCTACCTACGTACAACCATAGATCATATTTAATTTTTCCATGTAAAATGACTTCAAAACAGAAGAACAACGTCACTGGGAGGAACTTTTTTCAAAATGGCAAATAGAGTACCTTCATGAATTTGTCGTTTTTGGTTAATAACTTCTTTAATTAAAATGATAGAAATTTCTAAGCAGCTGAACTGTCCTCCTATTCGGAACACATTGATACCTCTCATGACGCGAAGGACCCTGCCCTCCGATAGAAGATGCTGTCGCAGACAAAAAAAAAATTGACGCCAGTGACAGTAACATTTTTAATATATAGAGATATTTTTATTAAGTATATTTTTTATGTTTAAATCGGATAGATGTTGTCGCATAATGATATTGTGGCAAAAATAGCTGAAAATTGTCATCGCTGGTCGAAGGACACGAAGCAATAAAAAATTACAGGGGAATTTTTTTTTCTTTTTTCAAGTTTATTTAAGAATCATTAAAAAAAAAAAAAAAAAAACGCTCTTATGCAAATTTGATGTGCATTACTTCTGTGAAATTATGATTTTATATTTTCGATCTAAATCTATCAAATGTAAAATTAAAATCTGCGAATATATTTCAAATAAAAATGGATTTACATTTGTTTCTAGGCTGCATAATTCGCCTAAATGTTACGATTTGCAGCAAATCACTTACAATTTTGCATAATAAAAATTAGTCTATTACAGACTCTAAAGAGTTTATAAATACCTAAAGAAAACAGGTCCGATCCGAATCTAATACAGGACTCGAGTACTTAATTAAATTTCTTTAAAAAAAATTTTTGTGTGTATAATTTTAGTACAATGTAATCTTAATTTTTCATTCAAGTATAGAAAAACAGTACAAAATAAATAAAATATTTGCTTTAAAATATAAAGTTTAGTTTTTTAGCAACGTTCACTATGTACATTTCAATAAAAATTCAAACCATTGTACATGCCCCCCCCCCCCCTTCTTTTTTTTAAAAACTTAATTTCAAATCATATTTCGAAATTTTTATCATTTTATTTTCAAAATTATTATTATATGAATCTCAAATTAAATGATGAAAAAAGGCATTTCACAGGTGGACTTCCTAATGATTCCTATTTCCTATTCATGGAGGTTTCGGAGAAAATCACGGGAACCTAGAATGGCTTAGCCAATGAGCGTATAAAGCAAAACTTTTCGGTCACTGGTGGGAGTATATATTTTTTATAAATTGATGTTAAACATTTTCAGTATTCTTTGTCGTCTTAATAGGTTTTTCCATAAAATGTGACAATACGACCAAATTCTGAACTAGTAGTTATCTGAGAAAGAGATTTTAAGTTTTTGAAATATCATGCGTAATCAGATGTTTTAAAAGCAATAAATTTTGTATAACTTGACTGCATAGTCACTCTACTATAGCAGACATGCCAAGATACTACTAACGAAAAATCAGTTTCATACCACAATAAAGAAAAAGTAAAACGTATCTTATTAAATTGCAGATAATTATTACAAAAGAATACATTAAAAAAATTCAGGTATTAAGATTACGGACAATCCATAATCACTTGGCATCTCTGATATAGTGTCACTTTTCTGCATTATTACATATTTTCCGGCCATTTATACATTTTATTTTATTGAATCTCCAATGAAGTTTTTCTAATCACTTTCATTTACTTCTTAAATTTATAATACCTTATGAAAGATTAAAAAAGAAATATATCTTGTTAAATAAACGACTTTTAGTCTTTTTGTATAAGCTGACAGATACATGGGTGTACAAAATCAAAGGAACAATCTGTTTTCCCATTATCTTTTACACATAATTTTCAAACAAATAAACATAGGCACATAAAAATTGAATGGCATATTTGTTATCATATCATTAATCGAATTTTATATAAGGTAAAAAGTAAGTAAAACTTAGGTAAAAATTTTCAAGTTAATTTTTTTAAAAAGAAAGGAAAATATAATGAAAAATGACCATAAGGATGCATTACAGACAAGTGAAGACGCACATGCGATGTGTTAGATCATAATCGTTTCTTCTTGTATTCACTTTTCTGTTTCTTTTCTTATTTTTTCCTATTTCTCTTTTTGCATGTGAATAACTTTTTAAAAAATATTCATACAAACATGAAAATTGTATAAGATGTTCATTATAAAATCATTTTTCAACATCTTTGTTATTCTGATGATTCTCATAGTTTACAAATTAGTAATTATGTTTTCAAAACATCCGTTATAAAAGTAAAAGTGAATTGAAAACAGAAAGAAAAGTCGGGATTAAGTTTAACATTTGCAGGCATGGGTGTCTTTTTCTATCTGCATTTCATCTTTAACACAATTTTTCTTATACTTCCCCCCCCCCTAAAATTGTTGAATTTTTCTATTTTTTCCAAAGCTTACATTTGAGAAAAATGAATGATTATTATTTTAAAAAGAGTTGCTTATGCTAAAGTTATATAAAATTCGATTAATGATACGATAACGAACATGGCATCCAAATTTTATGTTCATATCTTTATTTCTTTAAAAATTATGCACGAAAGAAGAATCATCATTATGAATTTGTTGAGGACTACCCCACCCCCTCTTAGTATATTTATAAACTACATTGTACATCGCATGTTTTTAGTAATTTTTTTCTCTTTCCTTTAAATATTCGCCCCACCTTGTTTAGTTATATTGCACTTTGTTGTTTTGTTACCTACTTAGTGTTGTCAAACAGGTTGCCAAATGGTCAAAACGCTAGGGGTCAATGAGGTGAAAGTCGATCCCTGGGTTTGACGAGTGATGAGATTCAGAGATAAGAGAAAATTTTAGATAAAGATAAAACAGAGGATTCTGATTAAGAATTTTAAAACAAGACATATGCATATGTACGTTTGTGTGTATATTTTTTACAGAAGAATTAGTTTCATAAAAAGTACGAAATTATTATTACATAAATTGGCCATTTCTATTAGAAGGGGAAAAAAATATTGTTTCAAACGTAATCTTTATCGATTGCTTCTTTATATTTTTGTCTTTGTCTGTCTCTAACTTTTATTAAAAAGAGATAGAGAGAACTAGAATGAAATATTAACAATTGGGTGTATGGGGGTAGAAAATAATCTCTCGGAAAATTACTCTATTACTTGACGTTTCGAGATTTTTCAACGCACAAATATTTTATATTTTTACACATGATAAATGTTGAGGTATCAATACTTCCTTTCCAAAAATGAACAAGAACAGCAGCGAAAAAACATGCGGTGCATAGATTACAAAATATGATTACAAACACTTTGCAAGTTTTTGAGAAAAATCATTAAAAAAACCCGAAAGGCTGTAAAAATAAGTGCTACCTGGGTTTGAACATGGCACTTTCCATTTATCACATTTTTAGTAGATCATCTCGGCCACTAGTGGGTCTGGATGATAATGTAAAGGAAATGAAAGGTTAAAAAATTTGTTTTATTTGATTTTTATTCGTCGATTAAGTTCATTAGTGTCAATGCACCAGTGAATTAGCTAGTACTACTAACTTTACTTGATTTTAGTTGAAGTTTAAATTTCTTAAAAGGTAATTCGTTGTTTTTGACGACTCGTAATTTTGCTCTAATGTTAATGCTTGGTTTCGTTTTCCGTTCTGAAGAAAAATGCATGTGTCAATAGGTGGATTAATGCTAATTCTTTTCACAAATCTACCTTTGCTTGAGACACCCTCCATGCATATCTATTTAAAGGTCTTCAGGCGGATTTCGGAGAAAACTATGGAAAAACTCTAATGGTTTGGCAAACAAGCTGGCCCATGCTTAGGCAGGTGCGAAAAGTGCAGTTGCACTAGGCCGCAAAATATAAGGAGATGCAAATATATATATATATTTTCTTTTTTCCTTTAATATTACATTGTATTACTTTTTTTTTTTTTTAATTAGGCTTTTAGAATAAAAAAAACACGATTTAGAAATGCGATCTAAAAATATTCTTTTTTAACACTTTTCAACAAAGTGTTTACCGAAAATAGATGTTTATTCAAGTTTACTATGGCATATTCTCTAATGAAAATGACATGAATAGAGGAAACGTTATTGTGTGCAAGAACTCACAAAAGAGTTTTCAATCATTTCATTATGGTCTATCAGAGGACATTTTTTTAAAGTATATATTAATAACTTTATACTATGTACAACATAAAGAAATTGACATAAATTATTCATATTTATAAAATGACCCACTTTTTTTTTTTTTTTTTTTTTTTTCTTTTTTAATAATACGACAAAGTAAGTACTTTATGATTGTTTAGAGTCTCCAAAAATTGTTCAATTACGCTATGGGATTGAATTTAGGTAAAAATGGCAGCAAAAAAAATGGCAACGGAAAGGATGGCAACCGGAAAATATGGCAATGGAAAAAATGGCAACGGAAATAATGGCAACGCTAAAAATTATAATAATCATTATTAATGATTAGAGTTGAAATTATTATTATTTGTTTAGAGTTGAAATAGAAATGAAATTTTACAACATGCCGTTTATCAGATTATATAACATTGGATGCGAAGAATTCTTTATTATTTTCTCTTATTATATGTTGTAGAAAAAAGTTTTATTTTTGTCTCCAGTTTTGGAAATTGAGTTTTTGCTAAACTTTCGCGATTTATGTTCCTTGAATCAAAATATCAGTTTTTTAGCGGTTATTTTGCACGTATTTACTTGTATGTTTGTAATCCAAACTCATTATTCTAAATATTTTTCATGTGGGGAAGTTACTTAAAATTTGTTATTGTGATCGACATATTCATTTTATGAAATGGGCTCACCCCTCCCATCCAATACACACCCACTTTTTTTTTTTTTTTTTTTTTTTTTTTTTTAACTTTTTCTTATCAATGTATTGCAGAGAAATGATTGCTTCGTCTGAAATTTTTGAAATTCAGTTTTTGCTACACTTTAGTTTTTGCTAGTTTTAAGGTTCCCTAATTAAAAAAAAAAAAAAAAAAATTAAGCTGTTGGTTTGTGTGTGTACGCCTGTATTTATTGTCATCATATTTGTAGAAAGTCCAAATTCTGGGAAAAGAATAAGTTGTTCGTGCTCAGGGACTTTCAAGAGAATTCAGATGCATTACGTTTATCAACAACATTTCTGATAGGTACCATTTAATATCTTTAGATTGCATAAAACAGAATAAACTGAATGTACATTTTTATTTTGCATGAGTAAAAGAACGTTTCGTATAAAATGCGAATGAAATCATTTATTAATCATTTGCACATAACAGCACAAAACAATTCGGATGCATTACCCCTGTACAAAAATTTTGCTCAAAATTCGTTTCAAGTAAAACCATGTATTTTTCATACTGTACTAAATTTAAGTATACTATATATTGAATAAAGAAGCATCACAAAACTGACGTTGTAAAAATTATTACTTACAAACTTTGAATAAACACCATAAAATGCAATAAACTCGCAACAATTGTTTCGGGTCGAAAAAACACACGACCCTTCATCAGGCGAATAAAGTAAGCACGAGTGCTGCAGTCAAAGCGGCAACGCACCTAACGAATAAAGTAAGCACGAGTGCTGCAGTCAAAGCGGCAACGCACCCAACGAGCGTTGCCGCTTTGAATGCAGCACTCGTGCTTACTTTATTCGCCTGATGAAGGGTCGTGTGTTTTTTCGACCCGAAACAATTGTTGCGAGTTTATTGCATTTTATGGTGTTTATTCAAAGTTTGTAAGTAATAAGTAATAATATACTATATAGTTTTTGTAAGAGACGAAAAAAAAATAATAATAATAATCCTGGAAAAAATAATCCAGGAAAAAAGCTCCCTCAGAAAAAAAAACACCCCGGAAAAAACACATTTAATTTTTTTTTTTTTTGAAATTTCTAAATTAGAATTTCGTGGCCTATTGGAGTTGTGCTATGTTCAAAATTTGTCACTTGATATAGCTGCTCTAATGCAGACTCGGTGACCCTTGCCAACGTATATTATGTGAAAAGTGCCGAGCTGATTTTCAGCCAGGGTAGCTCAGTGGTTTAGAACATCCGCGAGTTAAGCGGAAGGCCCGAGTTCGATTCCAAGACTCTGGTATTTTTCACGTATAGTGGTAAAAATCAGCCTTCCACTCCAATTATAAGAAGTGAGATTTAAGAGTTGATGCTTGAAATTTCTAAAGTAGTAAAATATGGTTTATATAAATACCTTTCTCAGAACACAATGTTCTGGAAAATTTTCGGGTGTCCGTGTACATAAACCGGCAGAGGTATTCACTCCATTTTCATTAGGGAACATCCGGTTGTGAACTAGAATAATATATATGAGTTTCAAAAAATTCCATAAGCATTTAAGGGAGGAGGACAGACAGACAGTCACCATGGACAGACAGACGGGCAGACGAACAGGCAGACACATACACAAATTGAAATCATGTTCACATTTAAAAATTGTTAGAAAGTACTAAAAATACTTAATATAAACGAAAGTGCAATTCCAGCAAATTTTTATTAATATTTCTTAAAGGAACTGAATATTTTTGTGTGTCCCTGTAAGTTTAATACAAATATACAGAAAGCATTCTTTTGTGCATATGAATAACATATTTCAACTTCATTAAGCTTTGTACAAAGTAAAGTTATTAAAATTTGGTTTACAGAAATACCTTTCATAGAATGTAATGTTTTGGAATACTTTCGGTGTCCCTGTATAGAAACCAGTGCTGGTATTTATTCCATTTTACATAAGAAACATCGGATAGTGAACTTGAATAGCATATTTCAATTTCATTAAGATTTGTGTACAGAAAAGGTATTAAAAGATGATTTATCGAAATACCTACCATAGAGCATGCACGCCGACTATGTGGGTGCCGTGGGTGCCGCGCCAACTGCATGGGTGATTTGGGTGCTGAAGCATCAAGAGATTTTCCCGTGGGTGCGAAGCCCCCACAACAAAATTTCTCATGAGAGGATGGTTTTATATCACTTTTTATTGATTGCAATGAAATTTGATATAATTATTTACTGACTGTTACAAAACACGATGTTTATATATAACTGAGGGAGAAAACGGGGAAGAACATGATATAAAAACCATCTTTTTCATTGCAAACTCCTCTCTCAATAGATACATTTAATTTTTACTATACTAGTTATTTTAGTACTAATTGAGAACTTTACTAACTTTTGAGATACCGAAAAAAAAGGGTTGGATGGTTGGGTTTTACGTCGCACTAGTGCTGCGCAGACGGGCAATTGGCGACGGTCTGGGACACACCCCTAGAGGTGGTCGGGAGACATGCCATCACAATTTTGATCCTCCACGAAAGGGGGAAAAAAAGGATATAAAAATCTTCTTTTCCTCTACCTTTCTCCGGAATATTTAGTCTTTGCTGTTTTTTCTACCTAATTAATAGGTAATAACCGAAAAAGTTTAATTGCAATTAGTGAAAAAGTTATATAGAATTTTTCTTTTTCTATCGAATCTCTCCCCTCCTGTTAGTATATGTTATGTAAAAAAAATAATTATATTAAAAAAAAAGAATCCTAGTAAAATAATTTGTGCTTTAAAATGAAAAGATAAGAAGCAATATAAGTTTGCATTGAAAAATTATTTTTAGTTTAAAAAAATCTTTCTTTGGATGTTGGTGTTTGGGATGATCATGCTTGAGTCCAGGCCTGGTTGAGATAGGCAACGGAGGCAACCTAGCTCTCATCTATGCCAGTTCAGGAACGCTGAACAGCTATGATGATGGTTGCGACCTGATTCGAGCCTGACACCTCTCGTCTACTTTTTTTCTTTTTGATTAGGAAAACAATAGTTTTATAATGAATTAGGATATGCTGTGATAATTAAAGGAAAATATAATTTTCTTTTCTTATAAATGTATTACCTATCAACATTTTTATTCACTTTATTAAGAATATGTTGTTTTCCAGCTAGACGAAATTACAACATAAATTATATATATATATATATATATATATATATTTTTTTTTTTTTTTTTTTTCAACTAAAATCAAAAGCGGAAAAAAACAATAATAATAAACAAATAAATAATTTTCGGTTAAACGTAAATCTAAGGGAATATCTATAAAAATCTAAGTTAGAAAATAAGTAAATAATTTATAGAGGAATAATTTATATTTGGAAGTTCTTATTGCATAATGAAATGAGAGGAATATTTCTAAGTACTTTCAAGTGGATGAAATAATTCATTCAAAAAGATTTGTTATGAATATTATAAAATAACACAAAAATACTTTGAAGATCATGATGCACATAGTTACTGAAATATGAATATATATATTGAAATTTTTAATAAATGTAAAAATGTAGTTTTTTCCTCCCACTAGTGTCTTTTTAAGATATGGAAAAATATGAGGAACAGGTAATAAAACTTTTAAAACATCTAAAATAAAAATCTAAAACGAAGAGACTGGGGAGACAAGCAGTCTAGAAATAATTGAGTATAAAACAGGCATTTGTGTCCACTTGTAGTCAAATGATAAGAACACCTTTACAAATCGTTCAGTCAAAGAGGTTAAATCTTCTAACCCTTTTGTCGTTTGGTAAACGTCCCATGAAGAAACAGCTTTCAACAATTAGCGGAATTCTCTTAAAGAACGTCCATCTGCAGCCACCTGAAGGATTAGTTGGAATGAAATAAGAAAAACAGCACGAAAATAAAAGATTTATTACTTTTTTGAATCCAGACGGAAATAATTCAAGTAAACTTGAATGAAAATGCATCACCTCACCTTTATTTTGTTTATTTTCAAAATGTAATAACTTTTATAATTTGCCTCAACAATCGATTATAGCCTTCTTGTGGTGTCGTCCTCTTGTTTGCTTTTCCTAAAGTCGGGGGGGGGGGGGATACTTAACGCCTTTTGTTCCCTCTGTAACGTCATGTCAACAGAAATGTGCCAGAAATTTCTCACCGACAAACATAATTTTTCGATAAAGAAATTAATTTTTTGTTTGCTTTAATGTGTCATATAAATATATACACATCAGGGCTAGGAAAAATCTAGTTTTAAAAGAAAAAGAAAAGTACTCATCATTTTTCAGTATCCTGGAAAAAAAGGCATTTTGATAAACTATATTTTCTTGAATTGTTAATTGTGAAACGCAAATTTTAAAGAATGTTGCAAACGCTTTAGTGAATTAGGGATGCAAATGAAAAAAAAAAAAAAAAAAAAAAAAAAAAAAGAAAAAAGTTTTTTTATACTTTTTTTTTTTTTTAAGCAATTTTAACCATCAACAAAATTTAGTACAACTGTTACTTAATAAAGGAAAAAATATAATGGGGGTGAAATATTTCTGAAGAAAACGAAAGAGAGAGAGGGAGGAAAAAAAAAGTTGCTTATATATATATACAATACATATATTATTATTATTATTATTATTATTATTATTATTTTGTTTAATGGAGTCTAATTAAATTTTGTCTAATTATCATTCACTAATTTAAGACAATAAAAAAATAAAAAAATAAATACTGTTGATGTGGATTACCTGGAAGGATCTAGAGCAGCATAAAAAAAAAATAATATTAATATTTTTCATATTTTTCCCCTTTTCTTATGACACAATTTAATTTTATCTTTACTCTCTATAATTATTTATCAATATATCACAGTATTCATTTTCATTTAAAATTAAATTTTCTGGAAATTCGGAAAAGATGGCTTTACTAAAAATGAATTACTTCAGAAGCAATCTTTATTTGAAAATACAGAAGACTGGAAAGTATAGTTCAAGTTGCTATTCATAATATTATGTTTATTATGCATTATTTAATTACATTCATAAAATTGTTTTACAGATAAAATTTTAAGATAACTTTTATGCTGCCAAATAAATATTTTTCTACAAAACCTTCAATGAATTTTTTTCTAAAAGTTTTGTTTATGTAAACACTAGGGGGTTATGGTGCAGCTGAACAAGTTTTATGAATATAAATTAAAGCTTTTGGATTTCCTTCCAACATTTTAAAGAACTCCTCTATTTCCTAAAATTATATTTAAAATAAAAATACTTTAACTACAATCATGAGATGGTTTTCTTGTATGGTTGAAAATAAATTTTAAATGTTTTTTGATATAAATGTAGTTACTTTTATTTCCGAAACAAATTATTTGCTTCTTTTACCTACATTAATGTAAACATAATATTACAAATTCTCATATTATTTTCTTTGGAACTTAGTTTGCGTTGATATATTATACTTAGCTTGAATCTCAAAATAATTTATTTATAATTAATAATAGCGGAAATACAACCGTTGTAAGAAAAAAAAAAGACCCTTTTACACCGTCCCCCCGGAAAAAAGATAATAAAAATAAAGGTAAATTAATGTAAAATTCCACAAATGCATTAAAAAAAGATATAGAGAGAAAAACAAACAAATAAAAAATCTGGTACAAATCCATTAGTAACATAAACCTGGACAATGAAATGCAGAAAACCAACTTTAAACGTACTTTTTACTTGCACTTTTTTATTTTTATTTTATTTATTTATATAAGTATAATTTTATTTTATTTTATTTATTTATTTTTTAAGGAAATGTTTATGCAAACGATTTATTATATTTAAAAAATATATATGAAAATAAGCATTAAATTTTTATGGCATTCTTTGATTTCAAACCGGGAATAAAATGAGCTGGCGGGGAGTTAAATTGTGCGACTGAATTATGTTTTGATGCGGTCTTATATTTAAAAATTGGAGAAAACTAAATTATTAATATCACCACCTAGTTTTAAAGGAATATATACATGGTAATATATATATATATATATATATATATATATATATGATTAAAATTCCTCTGTGTATTAAAATTTAATGAAAATGTTTTGAATTATAATATTTAAAATTTTGTTTTTCCAATGTTTAATTTATGTTTTCTTTCACATCTTTTAAAATTATAATCTTATGATACTGGTATAAAAATTGCACTTAGAAGTTTAAGAATAATTATCTCAGTTTTAACTTTTTAATTGTTAAAATAAGAATTTTAAAATCAGTATTTAAATAATATTATTTGTAACACGTTATATATTTTAGCTTTCTCCTTCAAATCATTTATTTAGTTACGTTAAAGAAATCATAACACCAGCTTAAAGCGGCAGGCGCACTTTTATTTATTAATCACTCTTTATCTTTGTATTCTCCCCCTCCTCAGTTAACTTTTCGAGATGATTATTCTTCACAGGTAATGTACATTTGAATAAATAGTAAACATGTAACTGTACCATAAAGCAGAAAGTGACTCCTGTCGCCAACTTTCAAAATTTTTGGTTTTTCTTTCATAGCCTAGAATCAGTCACACAATCAGTAGATAACTGTGTTTAACATCCTTAATATCAAGCTATTTTACTCTTATATGCTTTAAAGAGGTGGATATATTTTTCTTTAAATAGAAATATTATAAATCACAGAATAAAGATAATTTTGCTTCAAAGTCAAGTAAATCGAATATTCAACCTGAAACATTTCTAAAAGAAAATGGATCCTCTGGAAAAAAATTTCAAATATAAAAATACATTTCCATAGGCTTCTTACTATGAGATTAAGATAAAGTGTTCTGTCAAGTATGCAAAGATGCAGCATTCACAGTGGCACAAAGCAATTGGGCTTTTTAACATTCACGGTAAGTGCCGGTTGGTTCGATCCCAGCTCGCACTCATTTGGAGTTTTCCATGGTTTTCGCCGAAACTCATGTAAATAAGGGCTAGGATCACTTAGAAAGACCCCTTTATACTTTCGAGACAGTTTCATGTGTCCGAATAGGGAGTTATTATTTACAGTATTTACAGTATATTATTGACAGTACAGTTTTATTTACAGTATATTGCAGTATAATATCATAACTTAGTAACATATAGCTGAGCTAGTCTGTATCTCAGTAGCAAAGTTGTAGCCTTCTCTTCGAGAATTTATTGGTCTAATACTGTCCCAATATATGTGAAATTTATAATAATATTTATATATTACTATTAATCTAATACTATATATTTAATTATATGTGAAATATAATGAAAGCCCCCTTAAAATTAAGGCTTCATTTCTCAAACTTAAATGATTTTACTTCTTACCAATCCACTGATAGAGTCCTAATTAATTCTTTATTAATTTATTTTCTAAATATTTTATTAATTACAAATTCTTTAACTTGTTCTCAATTCTTTTTTTTTTTTTTTTTTTTTTCCGATGAAAAAACCGTTATTTATTATATTGTGCAATGCATAGGTAAATTTAATCCAGAATGTTCTGACTCCTTCTTGCGTATAGTATGAATCTCCTAAGATAATCAGAGCGCTCGCGATCACGTGATCGCTCCCGCAAGAAGAGAATGCTCCAGTCAGCTAGTTGTTCATTTGAGTTGTTAGTCGGAAGTTGGTTTTTCAAGATAAGTTTCAAGGGGGTCCGGGACACCAAATTTTTGTTTTTATTATTTATTGAAGAATTGTTGTAATTATTTTTTCTGAAATTGAAGCTTTTTTCACGATGAAGTCGAGCAAGAAAGAATCTTAAAAAGAAATTAAATAAAATTTTAAAAATTTAAATAAAAATTTAAATTTTAAAATTTTGATAAATTTAAAATTTGTTATATCTCATGAATTAATGGTTCAGTTTACAAACTTTTTTCACCTTTATATACAGAAAGGATTTATCTTCATTTGTCTTCAGGATTTCTGATTATAAAAATAAATTATTTAAATATTACTTTTAATTTGAAAAAAGTACTTATTTCATGCATAATTTTTGGATTACCAAAAAAGTTTTGCTCCTAATTAAAAATCCTGAAGACAAATTGAAGGTATATCTTTTCTGTATATAAGAGTGAAAAAAGTTTGTAAATTGAATCATTAGTTCAGGAGATATAAAAAAATTTTAATTTATCAAAAATTTTTAATTTTTAATTTCTAAAATTATATTTAAATGTTTAGAATTTTATTTAAAATTTATTTAAGATTCTTTCTTGCTCAACTTCATTGTCAAAAAAGCTCCAATTTCAGAAAATAATCGTTGCAATTCATCAATAAATAATAAAAAAAAAAAATTTGTTGTCTCGCGTGAAGGTTGTAACTACTCCACTTAATTGAATAATTACTTAGTCCACTGACTGCAAATTGTATCTTTTCATTTGTGACTGTGCATTTTAATATGACATATATATATATATAGATAGATAGATATATTTCAAACGTGAAAAGGGAAAAAAAATTCTTGAGAATAAATTACAGGAGTAAGATTATGATTGTGGGTTAAGACCAAATAATTTACGTCTGGGTGGAATATCGTCCATCGGGACTTTATAAGGAGTCACAGTTCGTACTTACACGAGTTTAAGAGAAAAACCACGCAAAACTCCGCACAGCTAGGCCGACAAGCGGGAGCTGGAATTAACCTCGGGACCTCCTGTATTCCGGCTTTGAAAGCAGAACCTTTCATATACTAGTAAAGCTAAGCAAAAGTAATATAAAAAAAGTAATGCATTTAGCAAACGAAACTACTGCCTGAAATTTTAATTTCGAAATATTTGACACTATGGTTAAGATGAAATATACCAGTTACAAAAGATATTTTAAGAGAAAAAAATATGAAGATCATATGAATACTTATGTGGGTATGCATTTTTCTATGCTATCAAATATAATTGGTGATGCTTAAAATTAATTCAATTATGTGTATAGTTATACAATTAAATATTCGAATTGTAATCTTTCTTATACCAACTTGTACATACAGGCAATTAACTTAAACCCCAATGCAGAAAACTACTTTTTCTTTAATTTTTTTGCTTGTGATCTAAATAGCATGTGGATGTGGAATACATACTTTGATTATCATATAGGGGGAGAGAGTGAGTTAAGTCGCACTAGTGCTACACAACAATTTCAGAGAGGAAAATTTTACAAAATAAATTATTTTTGTTGATTTTTTCCGCTAACGAAGTCACGGATTCCACTAGTTTATTATATATTTAAATTAGCATTATATAAAAGTACATTGCATTAAGCTTTTATTGTATAACATGTATTCTGAAATATGTGTTATTGTCGTTCCTGTGCAATTTTATGGGTGTTAGAGGGGCCCGCAAATCTAAAGTCTGTACTGGGCCGCAAAATGGGTAAGCACAGCTCAGCAAAAAAATGTTTGAATCTGACACTTTCCGTCTATGTGATTGAGAGCACTGATCTCGGCCACAACCGTAAATGAAAGGGTAAAAAATCTGTTTTTATTCGAAATTTATACGTCGACTTCATTTTATTTTAATAGATTTGATAGATTTAGGCCATACAGAATTGAAGTACATTAAATTTGCATTAGATAGATGTGGAAATTTTTAAAACGATATTTTAAATAATTTAATGTTTTCTAATAAATATAATTTTAAAGAGAATACTTTGGATATTACATGCAGCTTCTAAAGTTTAGATTAAATAAACCTTTTCTTCTGGGATTTTCCTCAGATAAACTTTGATTTCTAAATTTTAAAATAATTTTTTCAATGTCTTGGAATATTTCACACGATTATAGGTATTGTTCACGGTAACCGGTAAAACTGGTATAGGAAAAATAGTAACGGAAAAGATGGTAAGCGGATAAAATAGTAAAGGAAAAAATATTCAGCAGAAAAAATGGTAACGAAACTTTTGATAACGTCTGAAACTTATTTGATATTTGAAGTAATTCTAATTTGTGCTCAGACATAATTGGTGTAGAGATGAAAGTAATTCATAAAGTAATTGTAGTTAAATTATGGCTTTTCTCAATAGATTTTCATGAAAGATTTTAGAAATATATGTTTAAAATACAAGTAAAACTTAATATATATAATAAAATTTTATTTCGTGAGAAAATATTTGAGATGATAAAACTTTACATTTATTCGTCATAATATTTTTTAAAAATTATTTATCTTTTATTAACTTATTATAAGTTTATTAGTATTTTCAAAAAGAAGGAAGAAAATAACCATTCTTTCTTCTTCTTCTTCATGGCCTTCTTCTTATTATTTATTAACTTTTCTAGAGTTAAGAAATATTTTTGGAAATATATCTATATATCTATATATATATATATATATATTACAAAATAATTATTTTCAAAAAAAAAAAAAAGAGCAAAAACTTTTTTTATTCAGAATTTTTCACTTATATTTGTTCATAATTGCGTCTCAGCATTAACCTTTTCCCAAAATGTCAGGAAAGTTTTCCATTTCCTACACAGTAAAAAATCTGTCTTATTTCTTTGACTCATAGCTGCTGGGTACTTAATTCTTTGTTGAAATAGGTGTGTAGAATTGCAATGGACATCAAAAGCCCAGCCGCTTGCATCTTTAGAAGAAAGGTCGTTAGAGAAAACTATTCATGTCTTTCTCTAAATTCGTTATCATCAGTAAACACTTCGAAATACCTTCACTGAACCCCTGTTATATGCCCAGAGGGAAGGTTATGCCCAATGACAATTAAAAAAGAGTGTCTATCTTTACTACGTTTACGTTTTGCACTGAGAAATTATTCTAAAACTGACATCAAGATTCTAAATTATGGCTCTAGTAAAAATAGCTTCATTTCATCCTTATAAATTCTAGTGTCCTTTGAAAGCAAGTTCTAGAAACCCCTATTAGAATTCTAGAGCGTTTGTCTAAATTATCGAAGAATCAAATTTATTTAAAAACTACTGAAATAAATGGGAATACAAGAGGCTCGTTTTAGCATCTATAATATCGGTTTCAGAAATTAGCTCCGAAAAACGCTCAATTTGTGTCCAAAATAATTGCTTTTTTAATCCAAATATAAAAATATTTCATACATTTAATGCCATTTAAAACCATTTAGTACATTGAAACCATTTAATCGCAGCTAAATATTATTATTATTATTATTATTATTATTATTATTATTATTATTATTTTGTTAATTTTAGCTAGCTGTGAAATAGTTCCTCTTTTCAGCCGTGAACCACAGAGCAAAAAATGGATCAAACAAAATAAGTCAAACGTAAGTGATATGATCATGCAGTTAGGAAAGGGAGGATATCACTAATTATTGCAATCAGACATAAAAGCAAGAACTTTGTTCACTTTTGATAAAGTGATGAGATTCAGAAATTAACTCTGAAAAACGTCCAATTTTTGTTAGTTACTGTAAAATAATTGCTTATTTAACCCAAATATAAAAAGATTTCACACATTTTAATATTTAGCTGAGATTAAACGCTTTTTCTTTCTTTCTTTTCTCTTTTTTTTTTTTTTTAAATTTTCTAGCTGTAAAATAGTTCCGCTTTTCAGCTGTGAACCACAGTTATATAATAATACCAAAGCGGGGTCCAGGACAAAATCCCCTCCGTTCAAAATCCACCCCGGACAAATTCCACTCCGGACAAAATCCCTTCAGGACAAAAGCCTATTTCGGTAAAATTATTTAAGAAAGTTGAATTGAATTTTAAATAATTTATGCCCCCTACTAATCAAGCTCATGGATTGGGAAATTAATTGAGAAAGTAGTGAAAAATTACATCTGATTTCCACATGATATATATATATATATATATATATATATTAGAAATGTTTTCTATAATATAAATTATTATTATTATTATTATTTATGCTGTGCCCCATCCCTTCACATTTTACTAAATAATGGATGAAAATATAAGAAGCTATTACTTTCTCAATGTCGATATTTTATATCACTCGACAACCCAGAATCTAATAATATATTTAGCTTTACTGATAACAATAATTTTTTTTAATGAAATCATTCTTTGCTTACAACCCCCCCCCCTCTCCCCCTTACACATACACACGCACAGGGTATGCAGATACCTACAAAAACATAATCACCAGTGTATTGCGTCTTTCTTAAAATTTTATTAAAATATTTCAAACAGAATAAAAGCATCAAATACGCATTTTTTTTCTTTTTTTTTTTCTTTTTTTTTTAAGAAAGTTCTGTGTGTGTGTGACAAAAATTTGTGGTGACTAATAACTCAGGAACTACAGCACAGAATTCCCTATCAATTTAAATGTAGTTGTATCTATCAAAGTTTGGAGCAAATCCCTCAACAGGTCAAGGAAAGTGCCTTCCGCGAGGTCTTTCTAAGTGGTTTAACTAGTATTTATGTAATTTTCGGAGAAAACTACAGAAAACTCCAAACGGAAAAGCCGACGAGCGCGACCTGGAATCGAGCATAGAACCTCACGTCAACCATCTTTGAGAGAAAACCCTCTCAGAACTGTTGGAGCTAATATATTTTTTAATTAAATTTAAATAAATAGAAAAGGTGAGAGAGAAAACTTTCATTCAGTAAATCCTTAATTTTAAAAATTTAAATCTCAGTTGTTATTAATTTTATTTGTGACGGACTAGACTTTAAATCGCATTCTTGTCCAATTTTAATTACTAAATATTTTTTTACCTTTATGGATTTTGGTGTGCTAGTGTATCTGCATGTCTTTCTTATAAATAATACAGAATTTTTAATTTAAGAAAAAGAATTCACACTTAGTAAGGTAATAATATAGCGTGAAAGACATGACAAATAACAGGCACGATTTAAGTTATTCATTTTTATCACTCAATTGCTCTCAATTGAGTCATATCACTCAACTGATCATCATATCACTCAATTGAAACACATTTGAAGTTCAGAAATATTAATCTATATAAACAAGACTCTCCTCTGATTTTTTTTAAGTTTTAAATTTTTAATAAATATAACGTGATAGATCTGACATATGTAAAATTTTAGAATTACCGTTTGCGTATTGAATTTTAAAATTAAATTTTCTTTTTTTAATTAATAATGTACAAAATAATAATAATAATAATAATAATAATGCTGATTGTGATACATTATTTGATAGTTTCATAAGTTTTATATTTAGAAAATTTAAAAATAATTGAATTAGTTGTAAAGTGAAAAGTGGTCTTCTTGTTCACTCTCGAAAGAAATTAAACCCAATATGAAAATAAGTAACATAGTGATAAACAAAGAATCATCTACTTTCTTGCTGCCTTCTCCTCCTACTAAAGAAATATATGTAGCACTTACTGATACTTTAAAAAAATTGCAACCCAGCCGTAAGTGACATTTTTATACCATGTTCAGATAGAAATACATTTCATTTTGTTACCCCCCATGAGGATAAATTCTTATAACTCTAAAGTTTTTTTTTTTTTTTTTTTTTTTTTTTGTTAAGGACAGAGGACCACTCAATCTGCGGATTTTTACGATACCAGTTTTACGATAGTTGGACAATTATCGAAATCGAAAATTTATCGGGAATAGAATTGAATAATTTGAAAGCGATGTTATAACTTGGAGAAAAAAAAAATCTCCGTCCTAAACTAAATCTTGCTTTTGCCAGAATTTCACCAAAATCATTTTTTTTTTTTTTCAAAGAAAAAGAAAAGAAAATGAATAATAATCAGTACTGATACAAACACTATCGAAAAAGTTCAACGGATCTATGGTTAATGCTATACAGTTTGTACTGTGGATTTTCTGTTGACAGCTGTTATTGAAGCTGTGTTGTGTTTATATTAAAAATATCTTCGTGGTGTAGGTGTTAGGGCCGAATGACAACACGAGAGTCCTACGCGTAGGGGGAAATGCCTTTCCGGAGGGGGTGGGGGAGAGGTTTACTTACTAAGAGGCCCCAGCCTGTATTCACGCGGGTTTCGGAAAAATACCATAGAAAACTCCGAACGGCTAGATCAACGCAGCGCGACCTGGGATCAAACCCAGAACTTCTAGTCTTCCAGCTTTGATAGCAGAACCGCTTGAACTGAAATATTTAAAAGTCTAAATTGATTAAAAGTGCAAACTATAATAATTAAGCAATCTCAACAAAATTAGTTATTAAAAATTATGTTTTAAATAAATAAATTTGTTTTCTTTAATTAGAATATTTTATTAAATAATTTTTAAACAGCTTTCCTTTATCTCTATATATTAAAAAAAAAGTTACTGTCACTGGCGTCAAATTTTTTTGTCTGCGACAGCATCTTCTAGTGGAGGGCAGGGTCCTTCGCGTAATGAAAGGTATCAATGTGTTCCGAATACTCCAAGTAAGACATTTCAGCTGCTTAGAAATTTCTATCATTTTAATTAAAGAAGTTATTAACTAAAAACGACAAGTTTATAAAGGTACTCTATTTGCAATTTTGAAGAAAGTTTCTCCCAGTAACGTTGTTCTTCTATCATGAAGTCATTTTACACGGGAAAATTAAAATATGATCCTTGGTTGTACGCAGGCGGTCACATGCCATCAAAATTTTGATCCTTCCCGCAAGGGATCCCCCCCCCTCCCTTTGGTGATCCCCAGAGGTATAGTGTGGGTGGGAACATGGAGGTCTTCGCGGTCACGACAGATTTTAAGTGCACCAGCCACGATTAGTGTACACGACGGTCTTTGGCCGCCTCGCGAATCGAACCCGCAATCTTCCAATTACGAAGGGGTACCGCGGTCCGGATCTAAGGTTGTAAAAAAATAAATAAAAAGCGTCATATACTAAAGTTGTAATGCAAAATGGTCTAGATATCATGAATTTCTTTCTATTTAAAAAAATATATAAATATTATATATTTCAATTTGACATTGAATATGAGGATTTCCATAATAATTTTCTGCTTTTGTCTTGTAATATGCACTATTAATATTCCTTTTCAGTGAAAGAAAACAGCGAAGCGAATAGGCGGGCAGAGCTCAGCATGTGTTAATGAGTAAAGTGAGTCGGGGGAGGAGAAGTCTCCCTCGGGGGTTTGTGAGCGGAGCGAGCAGGGGCAGAGCCCCCTAGTATATAAAAAATAGTAATAATTAATAAACTTCTAATATTAAAAGTATTTTAAAACAAATATTTCTATTAAAAACCGAAACAATAGTATTAAGTAGGGTAAGCGGAAAAAAAGTCACCGGAAATGAATTTCGGTCGTCTTCATAAATGAAATACAGCTTTTTAATAACTTTTAGTGGTACAGTAGAACTTGGTCAATTCGAAGTTGAAGGAACCAGAGAAAAATTCGAAATATCCAAAAATTCGAATTACATATACTATTTTGTCAAAAAAAGAGATATATTAAAAAATTAAACTTTATGATCAAAGATTTAACACATAAACTTTATTTCTAAGAAAACTGCTACATCCCCCCTCCCCCCATTAAATCAATATTTTTTACGAGCTTAATTATTCAACACTGTTTAAAAAATAGTCAAATATATATATTTTTTTCCTTCTTTAAGTAAAATCTTTGTGTCATAGCATATGACTTGATACAAAAAATAGAATCTACTACCTTAGATATGACTTTCAATTAAAAAAAAACCTTGAAGTTCATGTATATGGACCATATCTTCTGATGCACTAGCGTCGGGGCTTCTCTTCTATTTCCTTATCCTTCTTTTGAAAGACTATGTAATGCACTTTAGCTGAGAAAAATCTCGGGAACAAATTTTAGTGAAATATTTTAAAGGTAATCGGATGAAAAATTTGAATTATCCAAAATAGAATTAGATAGAATTATCCACGATTTTTCAACATTATTTTATCATAAAATTCAAGGGACCAAGTAAAATGTTCGAATTATCCAGAATTTCGAATTATTCAAGTTTCATTGTATTATGTTTCTTATTTTTCTTCTTTTCTTTTCTTTTCTTTCTTCTTTCTTTTTTTTCTTTTTTTTTTTTTTTTTTGAGCTTCGAAGTAATTGCTTATATCTCCTTTGTTTAACATGCTATCGTCACACAAATTCGTTCACAAATATTACGGGATCTGTATTAACATATCCTAAAGTTATAGGTCACTTCGTTCAGTTAACGATACAGGGAGATCCCAAATATTATTGATTTTGGTTAATTTGCTACCACCCCCCTAAATGTTGTCTTAAACCAATCGTCACTGAAAAACATGAGGAGGACATACTTCATCTCTCCAACGACACAGTGATCACTTTTTCGGTTGTTTCTTACCTCTTGTTTATTTTATTTTATATATTTATATATATATATATTTATTTTATATATTTTTTATTTTTATTTTTTATTTTTAAAGCAAAAATCTTAGGGAGATATCCTTTATTTATTTTATTTTATTCCTCATAAGAGATTTAATAAATCAGGTTTTTAAATTGAATTTCAGGTGTTGATGTTTTTGCATTTTAATGTAAGACATTTCATTAAGATATAAAGGGACATAAAGATACGAAATTTTGCTCCCCCCTCCCCCCCACACACACTCTTTTTTTTTTTTTTTTTTTTTTTAAGTGAGGATGTTCCCTTGAATGTATTTAATACATTTTTGAATATAATTTGTAAATATGTTGCAAAAACCTTTGATTTGAAGTGTATTTTAAGCTTTTCAAACATGTGGGTCTTTTGTCCGGAATGGATTTTGAACGCATGAGACTTTGTCCGGAGTGGATCTTGTCCGGGGGGTCCCGGACAAAAGCCCCACCGGACAAAATCCCCACGGACAAAATCCCCCCGGACAAAATCCCCGCCGGACAAAAGCCCCACCGGACAAAATCCCCACCGGACAAAAACCCCACCGGACAAAATCCCCGCCGGACAAAAGCCCCACCGGACAAAATCTCCACCGGACAAAAACCCCACCGGACAAAATCCCCACCGGACAAAATCTCCACCGGACAAAAACCCCACCGGACAAAATCCCCACCGGACAAAAGCCCCGCCGGACAAAAGCCCCTCCGTACAAAATCCCGACTAAAGCTCAAATATACAGGGGGGGAGGGGGGGGGCTAAAGAGGACCACAATGAGTATAGCAAGATAAAAGAAAAAAAAAAAATATTTTTTTAAAGATATTAAATTAATGAAACTTTGTTTAATTATCATTAGAATTTTAAGTAATATATACTGAGAGTTACATATATCTGATAGAGAGGGGTTTAGGATTAAAAAATGTAGTTTTTTAAAGCAAATTTCAACAAATTACGGAAGGCTGGAGGGGCATATGAGTTTTTTTTTCCTACAAATTTCAACGAAATGTTTTCACTGTAATATGTATATTATGTTAAGTATAGCTGTACAAAATAGTTAATATTTTAAAATATAGTATGTATGATTTATTTAGTTCATAAAAATGTGATTTCAATTCAATAATTATAAAATAATAATTTTTTTTCTCTTAATAATAGTATAAAAATCTTCACTTTTCAAAATTTTTTCTTATATTTTCTTTTTATGTTCTTGCAGAGGATTTGGAAAAAAATGGGCTCATGTAATACTTGTTTAAATATCTCTACCCGTCATAAGCGGTGGCGGCCTCTGCTGCTTCTTATTATTATTTAGTTTTATTTATACAGGGTGTTTCAAAATTCTGGATATACCAAAATACATTGAAAGGAAAACAGTTTCGCAAATACATTGATTTCAAAAGTTTCGTCCATTCAAATGATCTATCAGACACGGTATTATAGGCCCAAGCAAAACACAATTTTTTTTTTTTTCAGACGAAAATCATTTACAGATTTTTTGAAGCTTTGTTTAATTATCCATTAGAATTTTGAATAGTATAATTAGAATTACATATATCAGAATGGAACCAAAGAAGGGGAAAGGGGGGGGGGGGTAGGAGACAGAGAAAAAAAAATGCAGTTTTTATATCAAATTTCTACAGATTATAAAAAGTAGAAAATACCCTTTTTTAAAAAAAACAAATTTTAGTGAAATTTTCTTTAATTATCACTCACTCTAATATGCATATATATATTAAATATAGATGTAGTTATGTTCATTTTTACTTTTTTCTTTCCTTTTCTTGAAAAGGATTTCGGAAAGGTTGGACGCCCAACAAAGTGGTTTAATCCGTTCCACCCATCTTAAACCTTGGCGGTCTCTGCTCCTTCTTGTTATTTCTGTTTTATTTTTTTGTATTTTGCCCTTGTTTCACATAGTTTTCCTTCTTTTTATTCATATTATATATATATATATATATATATATATATATATATATATATATATATATATATATTTATTTATTTTATTTTATTCTTTCAGAGTTACATGCATATTTGGGGAGGAGGGTAGGGGACAGACTGAAAAGAAAAGCTTTGAAAACTTCTACAGATTACCATGTAACTTTGTACACACTTACACTTTAAAGAAAGATAGTGAAGGTTGTCGCCACCTTGGGGTGTGGGGGGGGGGGGGGTAAAAAAAAAGTTGATTTCTTTTCGTTACGTGCTACATCCGAACAGAGCTATTTGCGAACACATCTTACACCTGGTAGCTCATTCCTTTCCCATTTGAAGATAAGGGAGGTATCGTCCCAGAGAGCACGTCCCCGTTCCCTAATCGATCAAGAGATCTACTTTAATTAAATAAATTAAATTAATATTTTAATCGATTCCCTAATCGATTAACTGCTTTTTTTAAAAGCTGTCAGTAAGAAAAAATATTAAGTCGGACTGTGAAAGTCTGTCATTGTCATTTTTATTTATTAGGTCGTTGCAAAAGTTCGTGCGGACGCGGATCATTTTATTGCCTCCAAAGACGGGAGCTTCTATCGCCGTGGTATACATTTGTTACCTGAAAAGTGGTCAAAGATTGTAGAAAGTAATGGAGAGTATTTTGATTAAAAATTGTCATTTGATTTGATGTATTTTTATGAAATGAAGCAAAAAAAAAAAAAAAAAAAAAAAAAAAAAAAAAAAAACGCACGAATTTATACAAAGACCTAATAAACATGCCCCCTCTTTTGTTGAAGGTAAACTAATGGCTGGAGTAAGCGAATAGCTTTTAGGCAATCTCTAAAATTTTTATGATCTTTTAAATTTCTGCTAAAATTTAGCCATCATTACTACTTGTTGTATGTGTAGATGAATGTATATGGATGCTTTTAATTTCTGTCAAAGTACTTTGTGTGTATATATATATATATATAATATTATGTGAAAGATTATACACAAAAAATTAAAAAATAAAATACATATTAAAAACATCTTTATTTATTAAAAGTGAAAATTTTTAATGTTTAAATTAATTTGTTTAATAGAACTATTTGAGCTTTTAAATGGAAAACCTATTTTTAAAAAAATTAATATATATATATTTTTTTCTATGAATGTTTAAAAAGTAAAATAAAATAAAATAAATAAATAAATAAAAATAAGTTTAAAAAAATTAACTAAAAATTTTAGAAAACTAATTTAACTAATATACATATTATATATATATACATATAATAAATTAGTCGATATTATTTAATACTATTGTTTTGGGTTTTAATATTAATTTAAAAAAAAAAACTGTTTTAAAATACTTTTAATAATAAAAGATTTTATATATATATATATATATATATATATATATATATGAATGATTATTAGGAAAACCTAGTTATAAAAATATTTAATGAAATATTCTAAGTAAAAAACTAATTTATTAATTAAAAATAAAATTTTTAAGATTTCAATTAAGTGAGATTGTTTAATACTGTTGTTTGGACTTTCAGTTAAAAAGTTTATTAAAACATCCGAGCGGTAATCGATGCTAGTAGAATGGAAGTGTTAAGTTCGATCCCAAGTCGCGTTCGTCGACCAAGCCGTTGAGAATTTCACGTGGTTTTCTTCGAAACTTTCGCAAGTATAGGCTAAGGCTCCCGCCCCCTATTCCCACCCCAGAGAGCATTTCACGCAGGTGTAGGGCACTCAAGTTATCAACCGGCTTTAACACTACCACAATCACCGCGATTTTTTTTTTTTTTTTTTTTTTTAATATAAAACTATTTTTTTACTATAAATCATTATATATATATACATAATTTATAGCAATATATTTTAATTAAAAATTAATTTACTTATTATATATATATATATATATATATATTTAATAATTCAATTAGTTCAGATTGCTTAATACTATTGTTTGGTCGTTTAAATAAAAATACTAATTCAAAATGTTCTTAAACATCAAAAGATTTTTTACTATCATTCATCATAGAAATAAGAAGCTAAATAAAATTATTTAATTTAAAAGACCTAATTGAAAAACTAATTTAATTATTAAAAATATACATTTCAATTAAAAAAAAAAAAAAAAAAAAAGAGAGAGAGAGAGAGATTGCTTGAATAATAAAGTTTCAGATTGTAATTATGAATCTTATTGTAAAATATTTTTAATAAAAAAGATTTAAAAGAAAAAAGAATGCTTATATATATTTCTTTTTTTTTTTTTTTTTTTCTTTTTTCTTTTTAAGGTTAAAGTTCATTTAATAAAATATTTTAATTGATAATACGTAATTTAATTATTAAAAATAGATTTTTTTTTTTTAATTATTGAATTATTTAAGATAATTCAATATTGTACTATATATAATATTACTGTTTGGATTTAATAGAAAAAAAATATATATATTCATATAAAAATGTTTCCTACTAATAATTATCAAAAAAGAAACTAATTAAAATAATTTTTATATTCTATGCGAGGTACATATTTAAAGCACAATTTGGTACCTTTATACTGATGTAACAAAATTAATATACATATATTTGATGTATACAAAATAATTTTTCCTGTAAAATAAGGGCCCGCTAGCACTCGAGAGGTTTTGACCTGTAAACTGGTAGACGGAAGATTACGAGTTCGATCACAGGTCGCTCTCGTCGACCGAGCCGTTCGGTGTTTTCCGTGGTTTTCACCAAAACTTGTGTAAATGCGCGCTAGGACCCCTTAGAAAGACCCCACGGAAGGCACTCCCCTTAAGGTCTAAGACCTTAGCGCAATCTTTCGCCTTTACTCCCAATACCAATAGTAATATCTGTGAAATAAGATATGATTAGCGTAATTGATTGACTAACAGGGTGTCAGAAAGTATTTCTGATTCACTGTGAAGTATATAAATGGGAAAACTACTTAATATTAATTTTCAGTGTTGTACGAATTTTTTTAGTACATCTTATCGTGTGCATGTACAGTTTACACGATATATATTCGACATAAAAAGTAATCTGTTTAATGCTTTCTCTTATATATACATATGTATATATGTATTATGAATGCGTTTTCATACATGCATAAATATACACGTTTCACACACCATGAAAGCCGAAAATTATTTCAGCAAATTTTGTCTGTGTGTGTATGTGTGTGTGTCAGAGTGTCTGTACGCGTACAACGCTATTTTCATTATTATAAAATATTCCAATATTAAAATATTCTCATTCGATTTGTAGACCCCCAAAACAGTTATATTCCTATTTTGAACGATCTAACTCAATTTCTATTTTTTTGCCCCTTCGTCCCCCCCCCCCCCCCACACACACACATTCTCCCTTTCTAATAATTTTAGACTTTCGAAAATATTCTCATCCTGTTTGTAGGTTCCAAAAACCTATATGCCCCAATTTTAAACGGTCTAACGGTATTTTTACTTTTTTGCCCCTTCGTCGTCCCTTCCCGCTCCTCTTAATAATTTTACACTCTCGAAAATATTCTCATTCGATCTGTAGACCCCCAAAACCTTTATGTACCTATTTTGAACGAGCTAACTCCAATTCTACTTTTTACAACTTCGCTCCCCCCTTCCCCCCCTTTCCGATCTTCCTAATAAATTTAGACTTTCGAAAATATCCTCATCTATTTATAGGCCCCCAAAATCTACACGTACCAATTTTAAACGATCTCACGCTAATTTAATTTTTTTGTCCCCCCCCCCCCCCCCACACCTTTTGAGCCGACTAATAATTTTGCACTTTCGAAAATAACCTCATTTGATTTGTAGACCACAAAAACATAGTAAAATTAAGAATAACAGAAGATTAAATGTCACCGAAATCCACGTTAACCAAAAGAATTGTGGTCCCCTTTAGCCCCCCCCCCCCATGTATATTTGAGCTTTAGTGGGGTTTTTGTCCGGTGGGGATTTTGTCCAATGGGGCTTTTGTCCGGCGGGGTTTTTGTCCGGTGGGGATTTTGTCCGGTGGGGTTTTTGTCCGGTGGGGATTTTGTCCGGTGGGGATTTTGTCCGGTGGGGCTTTTGTCCGAGGGGATTTTGTCCGTGGGGATTTTGTCCGATGGGGCTTTTGTCCGTATCCCTTGTCCGGGATGGATATTGTCCGGAGGGGATTTTGTCCGAGGGGATTTTGTCCGTCCCGCTAAAGCGGAACAATAATAGCAAAATAATAATATTGCAATAATAATATTGCAATAATAACAAAAAATAGTGAGTAAGCTAAAAGGATTTACCGGTCATTGACGAATATTTTACAATTTCAATTTTAAGATTATAAAACAGCTATCTAAACTTAATTCATTTTGAATTACTGAAATCATATAGAATAATAAAATTCAACAGTGGTGCAATTCTTTTTTATGTGTAACTGATTGGTAAACTTACTTTTATTTTATTTTATTTTACTTTATATTTATTTTACTTTTGTATTTATTTATTTTCTTTCTTTCTTTATTATTATTTCTTAATAATTTGCAACGAGAACATAAGTATTAGTTCCCCGTCATATTACGGGGAAATCATATTCGTGAAAATATTCGACTTCGGTTTTGGACGTTTTTAAAAGTTTTGGGATATAAAGTATAAGGAAATTAAAAAAAAAAAATTACAAAATCGATATTGTATTCGTCGGTAGCTTTGTCAAGTTGTTAGTTAGTTATACTGTATATAAAATATCTCAAACACGAATAGTTGTAAAATATGGCCAGACCAGTTTTAAAATTTCTCTAACAATACTTTCAAGAACTCCACCCCCCCCCTACCCCACCCAACATTTGATTTTAATTTTGAAAATTTCCTCACATGTTCAAAAGTTGTAATTTTTCAAATTATAACATTTCGAATTATAACATTAAGATATTTATTTTCACGTAAATTAAACTTAATTTTTTCTTTCTTTCTTTCTTTTTTTTTTTTTTTACATGTATAGTAAAATGGCCAGCCAAATAAAGGGAGAGGTACACGGCACTGTACGCTTTTTCAGTTTCGAAAGGGTAATTACGTACAGTCGGCAAAAAAAAAATATTGAAGCACACATCCATATTTTTCTCATTTTTATTTATCCAAATTATATACGATTGATGAAATAGTCGAAAAAAATTTTTAAGTTATTTCTAGCGATGAAGACGATACCGAGAAATTAATTTACTCATCTTTCGAAGGGAAATTAATATAAATAATGTTGAAACTCTCAGGAAATATTTTATGTCGTTCGACGTACGAGGAAATATTTTTTGAATTAAATTCGATAAATTATGCTTTGCATCATAGTCAGCATGGCCAACATCCCTTTCCCAAACGTTAAAATCTCTAAGAATAATATAATTAACTGTTGTTTATACATATTCAATCAAGAGAATAATATATTAATTTAATGAAGATAAGTTTTAATGAATAAATGACAATCAACGGAGTTTAAATTCGAATTAAAGGTATAATTTTTTTTCTTCCGATTTTCCATATTTTTAACATCTATGTGTGTATAAAATAGCAATATATCAATAAAAAATTACTATTTTTATTTTATCTTTTTAAGTTGTTCAAAATTTTATTTGAAAATTATTTTTAGCGAACAGATGAAAAGAAAACCATGCAATGTATTAGACTTTTTATATCTCTCTTTATTATGTAATAGTGTGTTTAAAAAAAAAAAAAAATGTAGGTTGTACAATTTTTATTTATTTATTTATTTAATTTATTTATTTATTTGTTTCTTTACGAAAGGTTCCTTGAAAAATGCATAAAAGATGCTTCATTGTATGTAATATTGTATAATTTTTTTTTTTTTTTTTTTCCGAGTGCGTACATGGGAAGTATTTGTCATTTACAGTATACATCGTTCCTCAAGATAATATTTTTTCTCCTCCCGCCTCAACCCTACTCGTGTTGCAACAGATGTTTGTCGGACAAATCAAAGAGTGGCCAAGGTCAAATTCCAAACTCATTGATAAACCCCCTTCGAAAAACTATCTTTTTCTGTGTATACACAACGAGGGGAAAATATCCTGAAATCTGGAAAAAGAAAGAAAAAAATGTCGTAATTTCAAAAGCAATTTCACCCCTTTTCTTATACATGTTTTCGTTTAATTTAATTTAAAATTGTCTACACCAGTAAAATGAATAATAATAATGATAATACGCAAGAAAAACAAAACAAAACGAGAAATATTTGAAAGATTTGGTTAATTAAATTAGTAATATTTTGGCTATAATATAAAAAACTCGATCTTTTGGTTTAAAAGAAGATTTGAGACTATTTACAAGTTGAGTAATTTTAAAGATTTCAACAATTGTATTAAGTAAGATTTTATAATATTTAAAAACACCCATTAAAATTATTTTCAATTTGATACTATACTTTAACTATTATATTAAAATCTTCATACTTAAAAATAAATAAATAAATAAATACAGTGATATTAATTTAAACTTGTATTACGTATCAACTACATTTATAACCACCATTTTAAAGCTGAAATCATTATTTACATCCATAAATTTTACATGTCGTATATTAATAATAAAGTTGTTTTATACTTCATTTCAAATAAGTTTTCAGAATGAAATATACATATATTCATTTATTCATCTGATATTTTTATTTTTTCCTTTGAAATGTTTGAAACAGTTTCCAGATATAATAATAATAACATATCATTATAAATAAGTATTAAATATCAGGAAGGAAGACTGAATTCATGAATAAATAATTACATATGGAAATGAAGCATTATACAACAAAATATACTGAAAAAATTGACACAAAAATTAATACTGAAAACTAATACTGAAAACTAATATTGTAATATTCAAAAACTGCTCTGTCTTTATTAAAGACAATTACAGCAACAGGGTAATAAAATCTGAGTTGTTTCTGAGACAGCAATATATGAGATCATGTAAAATCACTATCACTTAATCAAAAACTCAAAGATTACGACAATGAATTTAAAGACATTTAAGATGGGGAGAAAAAAAATTACCCAACATCAACTATTTTTATTTTCATTTACTGAAGTAAAAATAATTTAATAGTATTATGCACGATACAATATTAATGTAAGAGACTACATTAAACTTTTTAAACAGTTAACATTGCGATAAATTAAACAACAAACATTTAGACTGATAATCAATAAATATTATTAAGCAGAGAAAAATATAAAATTTTCTACTATAGAAGTAGTTACTGAACAACAAACATTTTCAGTTGGATATGCCTAATATTTAGAAATGAGTTGGGTAATTTTAAAGATATCAATATTTCCGTTAAGTAATATATCACTTCATTTAATAATAGTAATTTATACTAATATTAAATAATATTTATATTCACAATGTCTTTCTGTTTCTTTTTTGGTTTTTTCCCCTTCATAAGCTTGTTTCTAAGTTGTTTTTCCACATATTGTTTGCAATTATTTTTAAGTCTTTTAGGTGACCTGCTGTAAATTTTTAGCAGTTTGCATACAGCATGACAGAATGATCACCTAATTTGCATACAACATTCATTCAATGCACTTGAAAAAGTAATGAATTTGTATGCTTGAATTTCAGGTTGCTTATTTTTTCTTTTCGTCAACTTCATTCATTTTTTTATAGTTTTTCATGTGATACTTGGTTTCATATTATGCAATGTTTGAAAGGGTTTTCAATATATGTATATGTATATATGTATATATATATCTAATTATATATATATATATATATATATATATATATATATAATTAGAAAAATTAGCAAAAACTGTTTTAAGCTATATTTTTCAGTTATATTTGTGTCACTGTATTGAAAGTGTTTTCTTAATATTTGAAACGTGTATAATAATTTATTGTGCAAATTTATAAAATTGCTTATTGCAGGAAAATATTTTAAAACAAAGGAATGTGTCAAGAATGTTTTCATTCAATATCATTTATAATTCTCAATATGCTAAATAAAACGATAATCATAAAAATCCTCTAAAGGAAAGCGAGGGAAAAAAAAATAATAATAATCATTATTTAATTAAAAGTTTTGGACGGGTGAAACAAATCTGAAACTTTCAAACAGCTTTGATACGCCTATAAAATATTAATGAGTTTGACTGAGACGAGAACAATTGTAAATAATGATGGAAAATGACAGAATAGGAAAATTATTTAATTTTTTAAGGAGATGTATTTTTACATAGTCTTTTAATAACATTTCTTTCCCATAAACATAGTGTAAAAAGATTCTTTTCTCAGAGTTCACTACCTGTTTCCGATTTCTAAAAAACTTTTCAAAATAATGAAAAAGTATAGTATCTGTTTCATATATCTGGGTTTAAGAGAGCATAGGCAAAAAAAAAAAAAAAAAAAAAAGGGAGGGGGGGGGGACTTTCATATGACTTATTAATGATTTTAAAGAAACTTTGTATATTATAATAATTATTAACTGATAGAAAACACAGTAGAATTATAGTATACTTGGGGAGTAGGGTAGGAGGGAGGGAAGTGCTCGAAGAAAAAGTGTTTTTTTTTTTCTTTTTTTTTTTTCTTTTTAAATTTTAATCAAATTTTGGATAATTTTTACATAGTAATTTACAAAATACATTGTGATAACTAAATTTATATGGAAGAGTCTTGAGAAGCAGGTAAGAAATGGATTTTTTTTTTTTACTTTATTTTGCGATTTCTATCAAACTGTGTACGTGCAATTATTACTTACTAATTCTGAAAGATAAAGTTCATTATGGGCTAAATATATTTAGGAGAGATAGAGCTGGATAGGCAGAATGGAAAAGAATGATTTTTATTTTATATTAAGTTTTACTAATTTTAACGAAATAAGAAAAATCGCTCTAAAGTGAGGTTTAAGAGGTAAGGCTAACAAGGAATATAAAAAATATATTTTGCAATTTTTTTATATTTTTTTTCCATTGTTTAAATGAAACATTGTGTAGAAAGAAAGAAAGAAAAAAAGAAAGAGATTATTAGATATGTAATAAAGAATTGGAGGTTGGGGGGGGGGATGCTTTATATATTTGTTTGACTGATTTCTATATAGTTTTATATAATTATCATCAGGCTATGTGGAAAAACACTCTAAATATAAAAGAGGGTCAGAAGAAAGTGATATAAAAACAATCTCTTTCTTTCCCTCCACCTCCCTGGCAGCACCAGTGGCCGAGGAGTTCTGCACTAAAATCTGGTAAATGAAGAATGCAGGATTTAATCTCAGCTCACATTCATCGACCTAGCCATTAGGAGTTTTCCATGTTTTTCTCTGAAACTCGCGTAAATATGCTTAAAACACCTTAGAAAGACCCTTGAAGGGCTTTCCCTCTATAGGTCCAATGGACGGAATTTAATCAAACTTTATATATTATTGGACCTAGACATAAATCAAAGCTGATTACATTTGGGGATAAACTGCACAAAAGGTGACGCTGACACATTTTTTATTTATTAATTTTTTTATTTAATATAGCTGTATAAGACAAAATTCTGTATAAACGTATATTAATAAGGAAATTTGTTTCTATATATAAATATTTATGATAGCAATATTCAACCAGGAAAAGTTTTTGCATGTGCACGGGCATCATTTACACCCCCCCCCCCTCCCACTCCTACACCACTCAGAGAAACCCTTGGAGTGTGTAAATTTTAAATATGGGTATCTTTCAAAAGAACTCTTGAATACCTTTAAAAACGATGATTGAATTATAGATCTGTAATAATTAAATAAAAAATTATCGATGTTTTTCATTTTTAAGAAAAAAAAAATATATATATATATATTATATATATACCTTGTGGTAAATTGACTTTTTTCGACAATTAATGTTATACTTCTCTGGGAGGAAAATAGTCAACATTCATCATGGAAAAATATTTTTATAAATAATTTGTAGTGAGTGAAACTGTATACGAAACTGTAGAAGAAAGATTTGTGGTGAACACCTCATACTAGTTTTAATGATGAAATTATGGTCACGTCATCTCAAAAACTGTAATTCAGTTGGCAACCTGGAAGTAGAAACTTTTTACGAATCCAATACTTTCTACTTTGAAAACAGAACAAAAATATTATTAGATTATTTTCTTTTATAGTAAATGTTAATAAATTTAATATTGATTACAGTAATCTATACAAAAGAAAATTAATATTTACTGTTTTTAAAATGTAATAATTTTCCAAAAGTTTGCTGTGTTTATGGAATATATGCTAAAATCCCTTTCCCCTCAATTAGTAAAAACAATAAGTTAAAATAAGTGAACAAATATTTGGAGGGCAGGGCAAGGAGGGGATATACAAAGCAGTAAGAAAGTAGAAAAATCATTTCTTTTTTTATTTGAAGGTGTGGAAATGGGTGGATGCTGTGTTCAAAAGATCGAAAATTGGTCTAACATGAATTTTTCTCTACTAATATATATACGAAAAAACATATATACAAAAATGATATTTATTACTATATTTATAGGAAGTTTCTGATGTTCAAGGATACCATTTTTTACGTTACCATTTTTTCCGTTTACCATATTTTTTCTGGGACCCCCCACGCATAACGCTCATTGTGATTTTCATTATATAACACTCATTGTGATTATATATAACACTCATTGTGATTTTCATAAACTAGTTGGCAATGTTGGCATAGGTAGACTCTGCTCAGTTCCCCATCATATTTATGTTCTCATAAATTTCTAGTGCGAGACATATTATAATCATGTTAAAAGAAATGAATATGATCAAAGCTTGATACAGTGACAGAATGAAATCCCCGCCTAATAGGCTATCCACCGTTCACTTCGATATATTTATCTTATTCTAATCTATTAATTTATTTTATCAGGGTCAATTCCGTTGTTTAGTTTTCATGCTACTGTTTCCAATGCAATAATCCTCAAAATTCATATTTATATGAAAAATTTACAATTTCGATACGTTGATAAAATCGTAAATTACAAATAATTTACGAAAATTTCCTATTAGAATATTTATATTCAATCATGTTCAAACAAATATCATAAATGTTATTTTGAAGTTGTCTAATGTATTATGATCCTCAAAATGGAAGTTTTTGCTCAATTTTGCCATATTCTGACATGTTAAATAAAGCGTAAATTCCAAATAACTTACGAATTTTTTAAATTGAAAAAATCATAGTCTATGATATTCATGCCAGTATCCTAAATAGTATTTCGAAAGTGGTTTGACATCTTTACAATGAAAATATCCCTCAAGATTGACGTTTATGTGAGATTTTGCTCTATTCTGCCATTTTAAGAAATTCGTAAATTTCCAATAACTTACGAATATTTCCAAAGTAGTCTGACATCTTTACGAGGAAAATCTCTCTCAAAATTGACGTTTATGTGAAATTTTGCCCTATACTGCCATGTTAAGAAATTCGTAAATTTCCAATAACTTGCGAAATTTTCAAAGTAGCATATTTATAGTTACTGATGTTCGTTCCGGCATCAAAACCGATATTTTAAAACTGGTTTGACATTTTCACAGTAAAAAAGTTTCCATTTAATGCACGTTTAAGTGAATTTTTGTCATATTCTCCCATGTTAAGAAAATCGTAAATTTCTCATAACTTACGAAGTTTTTTAGTTCGAATGTTGCAAATGAATAGGATTCTTGCCAGTATCGAAAGTAATATTTTAAAACTGACCTGACCTCTCTGCGATCATTTGTTCGTGAGATATCGTGTTAACAGTCTAACAAACTAACGGACTAACACAGTAACGGACTGATCCACTGACCCACTAACAGACACCCTACAGACAGACACCATACAAATTTTGTCATTTTCAGATTCCTCACACCTGAAAACGTATAAAAAATGCAAAAAACCGAGGTCGAAATTTTTCACGATTACCAAAGTTCCCCATACCTATCGCATGATGGGGAACTAATCTAGTTGGCATAGGTGGACTCTGCTCAGTTCCCCATCATATATAGGTTCTCATAAATTTCTAGTTTGAGGTATTATAATCATGTTAAAAAAAATGAATTTGACCAACGCTTGGATCAGTGACAGAATGAAATCCCCGCCTAATAGGCTATCCACCGTTCACATCGATATATTTATCTTATTCTAATCTATTAATTTATTTTATCAGGGTCGATTCCGTTGTTTAGTTTTCATGCTACTATTTCCAATGCAATAATCCTCAAAATTCATATTTATATGAAAAATTTACAATTTCGCTATGTTGATAAAATCGTAAATTACGAATAATTTACGAAATTTTCCGATTAGTATATTTGTATTCAGTCATGTTCAAACAAATATCATAAATGTAATTTTGAAGTTATCTAATGTTTTATGATCCTCAAAATGGAAGTTTATGCTCAATTTGCCTTATTCTGACATGTTATGTAAATCGTAAATTGCAAATAACTTACGAATTTTTTTAATTGGAAAAATCATAGTCTAAGATATTCATGCCAGTATCCTAAATAATATTTCGAAAGTGGTTTGACATCTTTACCATGAAAATATCCCTCAAAATTGACATTAATGTGAAATTTTGTCCTGTACTGCCATGTTAAGAAATTCGTAAATTTCCAATAACTTGCGAAATTTTTAAAGTAGCATATTTATAGTTACTGATGTTCATTCCGGCATCAAAACGGATATTTTAAATTTGGTCTGATATTTTTACAGTAAAAAGTTTCCATTTAATGCACGTTTAAGTGAATTTTTGTCCTATTCTCCTATGTTAAGAAAATCGTAAATTTCTAATAACTTACGAAGTTTTTTAATTCGAATGTTCCAAATGAATAGGGTTCTTGCCAGCATCGAAAGTAATATTTTAAAACTAATCTGACCTCTCTGCGATCATTTGTTCGTGAGATATCGTGTAAACAGACTAACAAACTAACGGACTAACACACTGACACACTAACGGACTGACACACTAACAGACACCCTACAGACAGACACCATACAAATTTTGTCATTTTCGGATTCCTCACACCTGAAAACGTATAAAAAAGTAAAAAAAAAAAACCGAGGTCGAAATTTTTCACGATTACCTAAGTTCCCCTTACCTATAGTATGATGGGGAACTAAAAGTATGATATAAATATAATGAGGTTACGTTAAAAAAATATAATTTAATTTAAGAGAAATAATTAATTTCCCCTTGCCACCCCTCAGCACCCAAGTGTGTGCGACACTGTAATTTTTTCATAAATAGTAAGTAACTGTTATATAAAGTTTCATTAAAATCTGTAATAAGATGATTTAAAAACAATTATTTTTTTCAATCTGCCCCTACCCTCTTTCTTTCCCTCCAGGTATATACTAGGAATGTTGTACCAATTTAATTAAAATTTCTAAATATGTAATGTGAAAGTTATTCTTTAAATTCATTATTTGATATTTATTGTTCTTACGATTTGCAAAATGCAAAGTGTTTTTTTCCCTGCTGCCCTTTCTTTCTTTCGTGCACTTTTCCCGGGATCCGCCTTTTTTTTACCTCATAACGTTCCAAGGTTCATCTCTGTAAAGTAACCTTAGATTTGCACTCCAAAGGACTCCATATCTCGAATTGGTATTCTAACATTTACTACTTTGTTAAACTTTATTTCTAAGAAATTGTCTAATTGCATACAGGCGTTTCCCGTACTTTATACTCCTATAGCGTGTTGTCAGGATAATAAATGAATAAGGTGAGTTTACAGCAAAAGAAGAAACACCTGTTAGGGCAGGCTGCACACCAAAGAGGCAAGCTACAGTGACATACGCGGCATGTCTCTGGAATCGCGGATGCGACGCAAGCAACCTCTCTTTTACCCTTTTCCATCCGCACACCGAAGCGATCCAACGAAGGAAGCGTTTTTGATCAGGCATGTTTGTTGACTTTTGAGATTTCAGATTTGTTTATAATAAAAAGTTCGAAATTTATTATAATTTCAAGTAAAAAAGATTTTTTTTTTTTTTTTTTTTTTTTTTTTTTTTTTAATAAAAGAATAATTTAGAAGAAAATAATTATTATATTTAAAAATATAATTTTTTTGTTAAATTATTCAAATAATATATTCCACCTAAAAATAAAACACTCTTTTAATTTTTCTTTGTCATTTAAGGGAAAGTAATTTTTATATCTTTGTGGGGGGGGGGGGGATTAATGTTTTATTTAAATTTATAATAAACATAATTTGATAAACACTTCTAATAGAAAACGCTGATCGCTTGCTTTAATTGTGTTATTATTGATGTGTAAAAATAAATAGTCTATTAAATTATTAAAATACTTTATTGCAAAAAAAAAAAAAAAAAAAAAAAAAAAAAAAACTTTATCTATACATATAAAAGAGCACTTCCACTCACTCACTCACTCACTGACTCATCAACGCACAGCAAAATCTACTGGAGCCAATGACTCGAAACTGGGTCAGATTATAGAACATGTAGTGTAAGCACCCCCTAAGAAGCGATTTTGCGAAATTCGCCCCCTAAGGGGGAGTAGGGGGCAAAATGTGATTTCACAAAAACCTTCATACCTCAAAGAAAAAAACAGATATCCGTAAAATTTTTACTCTAAAATATAGTTAACAGAAATATCTAAAAACTAATTTCTGGAATTTTAGAAATTCGGTCCCCAAGGGGGAAAGGGGGCAAAACGTGATTTCACATGCGCAAATACTCCTATACTCCTATATATCTCAAACGAAAAAACAGATTTACGTGAAATTTTTGCTCTAATATATAGCTAAAATAAATACCTAAAAACTAATTTCTGGAATTTTAGAAATTCAGCCCCCAAAAGCGGGGGGGGGGGGAGAGGGGGCAAAACGTGATTTAAAATAATCCTTTATATCGCAAACAGAAAAAAAAGATATATGTGAGATTTTTGCTCTAAAATATAACTCCCACAAATAGAAAAAAAAAAAAAAAGTGTCAGAAATTTCTTTAATTTCAGAAATCTGTCCCAGGTGGAGCGGGAAAGGGGGCTATGGGGCAAAAAAATAAAAATATATTAGATCGTTCAAAATTGGTACATAGAGGTTTTTGATACCTAAAAAACCATTGCGGATATTTTCGAATTTGTAAAGTTATTAGGAGGGGCGCGAAGGGGGGGGGGCGGAGGGGCAAAAAATAAAAATAGAGTTATGTCAATCAAAATTGGTACATATAGGTTTTCGATGCTTACAAATCGATTGCGGATACTTTCGAATTTGTGGCGTTATTAGGAGGGGTGGGAAGGGGAGGGGAGGAGGGAAAAAATAAATGTATAGTTAGATCGTTCAGGATTGGTATACGGAGGTTTTTAATACCTACAAATCAATTGCGAATATTTTCGAATTTGTAAAATTTTTAGGATAGACGGAAAGGGTGTGAAGGGGCAAAATATATAAATAAGAGTTAGAACGCTGAAAATTAGTGTTGTTAGGTTTTGAGGCCCGATAAATCGATTGCAAATATATTCGAAAGTACAGAACTATTACGAGGGGCGGGAAGGGGGACGTGCACAGTGGCAAAAATAAATAAATTCAGATAGAGTACTGGAAATTAGTATTGTTATGTTTGAAAGCCCGAGAGAATGACTGCGAGTATTTTTTAAAGTCTAAAATAGTAAGAAGGTGCGGGAACGGTAGGTGAAGAAACATGCATGCCGTGCGCGCCTGTATACGCTGCCACAGGCAGTGGGGTCCTTGACCGATTATTCCACCGATGGGAGAAGTTTTTTTGTTGACTCACTCACTCACGTACTCACTCAGGACAAACGATTTTATATATATCACCATCATCGGCAATTTCATCCTTTATCAATCCACTATAGGATGAAGGTCTGTAATATATCCTTATATTACTAAAATCTCCTTATATTATTAAAATCTGTACGCATCTGTCTGTCTGTCTGTCTGTGAGAAATGCCTTGTCATCGCTAAAGCTCCGGCGCTAATGGTCGCATCAACTCGAAACCGGTGTCGACAGACGCAGAATTTCTTCATCTCGACATCGCGATAATTCGCTAAGCGATGCGACCCTAATTAGTGGAGATATTAATTAAAATGTCGACCCATGTCTACCGAAAAATGACCCAGAATTCATGATTAAATGCTTAAAAAGCGACATTTTTACGGAAAAAGTGGAAAATAAATTAGAAATATCAGTCGTATTGTTACAAACAAGATACCATTGGAAAGGGCTTTCTTTTCTCAATCCGATGGTGTAAACGGCTTATCGATCGGACAATTAGATTTTTTTAAATTAACTAAACTAAAAAAAAATGGTGGCAACAAATCACAAGCATTTTAACTTGGCAGACGATCTTGAAAGGAAAGAAAAAACATCTGGCGTTTAATGAGGTCACGTGTTTTTGTACTGCGATTAAAAATTGCAATTTTCTATTACCTTCAATTTTTCAAAATTCGCACATTTCAATTAGTATACAATCTTAACACCACAAAACAAACTTGCAGTTAAAATTTCATCGATTTTGGTCAATAAACAAAAGATTTACATTTTAATTGCAAATTACATTTTATCTTTACACGCCTGACATTTTATCTGTCGAAAGAGGATGCCAGTTTCAAAACGACACAAATACACTTAAGGTAAAAATATTTCTTTTTCTATTTACTTCCATTAACCGACAACCGTAGATAATGGAATTTGAAATTTCACCTGACTTACACTTTTTGAGGTGTCATGGCGCTGTAATAATTTAAAATTTCAATATTTAAAATTCTAATTATGTTTAATATATATATTTTTTTAATATGTCATTCGATACACCTTTTAAAGTACGGTTATATTATCGAAAGGGGAATTCGAGATTTCACCCGATTTACACGTTTTGAGGTCTCCTGATTAGGTTTTCTTTTGCATCGCAATAGTGGAATTCGAGATTTCAGCTTATTTACACGTTTTGAGGTCTCCTGAATGGGTTTTCTTTTGTATCTCAGCTACTAATTAAAGTGTCGAAAGTGGAATTAGAGATTTCACCTGATTTACACGTTTTGAAGTGTCCTGAATGGGTTTTCTTTTGTATCTCAGCTGCTAATTAAAATAATTTCATAAGTAATACATCATTTGAAAGCTTTGTTAATTTGGAATTGAATAGTAGATTACAGAAATTCGATACTTCGACATTTCTCCTGATTTAAACGTTTTGAGGTGTCCTGAATGGGTTTCTCTTTTGTCTCAGTTACTAATTAAAAAAATTTCATAAGTAATACATCATTTGAAAGCTTTGTTGAGTTGGAATCGAACAGTAGATTACAGAAATTTCTACCGCCAGATGGCGCTGTAATATTTTTAAATTACAATATTTCTATTTTTAATCATGATTAATTTTTTTTTTTTAATGCGTCATTCGATACACATTTTAAAGTACTTTTACATTATCGAAAATGAATTCAGGATTTCACCAGATTTACACGTTTTGAGGTCTCCTGAATCAGTTTTCTTTTCTATCTCAACTACTAATTAAAATAATTTCATAAGTAATACATCATTAGAAAGCTTTGTTGATTTGGGATCGAACAGTGGAATACAGAAATTTCTACCGCCAGATGGCGCTGTTATATTTTCAAATTTCAATATTTCAATTTCTAATCATGATTAAATTATTTTTAATACATCATTCGAAAGATATTTTAAAGTCCTTTTATATTATCGAAAGTTTTCAGCAGATTTACACGTTTTGAGGCGTCCTGACTAGGTGTTCTTTTGCATCTCAGCTAATTGAGTAAGACCGTTCAAAATTGGTATACGTAGGTTTATTAGAAGGGACTGAAAGGGTGGGGATGAAATATGCGTGCACCGCGCGCGTATCCCCTAAGTTGTGCGTGCGCAGCGCGCACGGGACTGCGCTGCCGAAGGCAGTGGGGACCCGGTCCGACTTTTTAATTGCAAATTAAATTTTATCTTAACACGCCCGACATTTTATCTATCGAAAGAGGATGCCAGTTTCTATAGCGACACAAATACACTTAAGGGCCCTCTTCACTCACCGCCGCCGGAAGCCGAAACTTATGTTATTCTATGGGAAATTTTTCTTAACAAATAACTTATTAGCTAATACATATTTTTAAATTCTGTTTTCGCATTCTGAAATTTCCCAGCTGTTAAATTGACGCACCTTTTCTAAAAAATTATTTTTTTAATTTTTTATATTTTATTTTGAAGCTGCGAAATACGAATTTTCAATATGTGAATTTTTTTCATTTTGCAATTTCGAAATAAAATATTAAAAATTAAAAAAATACATTTTTAAAAAAGGTCCGTCAATTTAACAGTTGGGAATTTTCTGAATGTGAAAACAGAATTTAAAAATATGTATTAGTTAATAAGTTATTTGTAAAGAAAATTTCCCCATAGAATAACACTGGCTCGGGCTTCCGGCGACGGTGAATGAAGAGGGCCGTTAAGGTAAAAATATTTCTTTTTCTATTTACTTCCATTAACCGACTACCGTGGGTAATGGAATTCGAAATTTCACCTGACTTACACGTTTTGAGGTCTCATAGCGCTGTAATATTTTAAAATTTCAATATTTCAGATACTAATTATGTTTGATTTTTTTTTTAACACGTCATTCGATACACATTTTAAAGTACGGTTACATTATCGAAAGCGGAATTCGAGATTTCACCCGATTTACACATTTTGAGGTGTCCTGATTAGGTTTTCTTTTGCATTTCAATAGTGGAATTCCAGATTTCAGCTTATTTACACGTTTTGAGGTCTCCTGAATGGGTTTTCTTTTGTATCTCAGCTACTAATTAAAATATTGAAAGTGGAATTCGAGATTTCACCTGATTTACACGTTTTGAGGTGTCCTGAATGGGTTTTCTTTTGTATCTCAACTGCTAATTAAAATAATTTCATAAGTAATGCATCATTTGAAAGCTTTGTTGAGTTGGAATCGAACAGTAGATTACAGAAATTTCTACCGCCAGGTGGCGCTGTAATATTTTTAAATTTCAATATTTCTATTTCTAATCACGATTAATTCTTTTTTAATACGTCATTCGATACACATTTTAAAGTACTTCTTCGAGATTTCATCCGATTCACACGTTTTGAGGTTTCCTGATTTACTTTTTCTTTTGTATCTCAGCTACTAATTAAAATAATTTCATAAGTAATACATCATTAGAAAGCTTTGTTTATTTGGAATCGAACAGTGGATTACAGAAATTTCTACCGCCAGATGGCGCTGTAATATTTTTAAATTTCAATATTTCAATTTCTAATTATAATTAAATTATTTTTAATACATCATTCGAAAGATATTTTAAAGTTCTTTTATATCATCGAAAGTTTTCACCAGATTTACACGTTTTGAGGTGTCCTGATTAGGTTTTCTTTTGCATCTCAGCTAATTGAGTTAGACCGTTCAAACTTGGTATACGCAGGTTAATTAAGAGGGGCTGAAAGGGTGGGAAGAAATAGGCATGCACCGCGCGCAGCACGCACAGGACTGCGCTGCCGAAGGCAGTGGGGACCCGGCCCGACTTTTCAACCAATGAGAATTGATTTTTTTGATTTTCTTCTCTTAAGAATAAAAATTTGATTTGAGGAGAAATATAAGCGGGCAGCGCGCGTATAACTTCACACGTTCGCGCGCAGCGCACATGGGTCTGCGCTGCCGAAGGAAGTGGGAACCCGGAATGAGTTTTTACCCGATCAGAAATGATTTTTTTTTAGGGGGCACGAAAGGTCAGGGAAGGAATACGCGCGTGCAGCGCGTGTATATACCTTAAATTGTGCGCGCGCAGCGCACAGGGGACACGTTCCGACTTTGTGCCCCATGAGAAATGATTTTTTATTTTTCTTTTCTTAAGAATAAAAATTTGACTTGAGAAGGAATATGTGCGCGCAGCGCACGTGTACTTTCTTACGCGCGCGCGCAGCGCTCGTGGGTCTGCGCTGCCGAAGGCAGTGGGGACCCGGTGTCAGTTTTTATCCGATTAGAAATCATTTTTTTTTGGGGGGGGGGGCACGAAGGGTCAGGGAAGGAATACGCACGCGCAGCTCGCACGAGACTGCGCTGCCGAAGGCGGTGGGGACCCGGGCCGACTTTTTACCCAATCAAAAATGATTTTTTTTTAAATTTCTTTTCTTAACGCTAAAATTTACTGTTAGTGATTCATTAATTTTAGTGATTCATTTGAAAATACCGACCCGCTAGCGGGCGAAGCTCGCTAGTTTTACTATTAATTATAGCTAATTACTATTTACTATTAATTTATTACTATTACTATTTACTATTAATAATTACTACTATTTACTATTAATTATTACTATAAATATAACACTACTGTGTAATACTTACGGATTTAAAGACTATTTCTGTTTTAAACATTGGTTACAAATTTAATTGATACATAAGATAAGTTTCAATTAACAGAACCGTAATTGATTTTTATTTATTTTTTTTAATGCAAGGTGTGTTTAAGATAATAATTATTGCATCAAATTAAAATTGAAGTGTCTTTAAATAATATGATATGTTCCTAACATATTAGCTTAGAAATTTTTATTCATCAACCTTGAAAATTCTTTTCAGATAAATGGGAATGGAAGGCTGATTTTTATACCAACTATGTGAAAAATATCAGAGCCGGTAATCGATCCTGGGCCCTCCGCTTAACGCGCGGATGCTGTATCACTGAGCTACTCTGCCTGGGACAGAGCATGCACGCGTTAAGCGGAGGGCCAGGGTTCGATTCCCGGCTGTGGTATTTTTCACATAGGTGGTATAAAAATCAGCCTTCCATTCCAATTTATCAGAAATAAATTTTCAAGGTTGATGAATAAAAATTTCTAAAGAAAAATTCCGTGGTTTATTGGAGTTGTGCCACGATTAATATTGTCACTTGATATAGCTTCGTTTGCAGACTCGGTGACGTTGCCAACGAATATTATGTGAGAAATGTCGAGTTGGTTATCAGCCAGGGTAGCTCAGTGGTAAAGCATCCGGGCGTTTAGGCGGTTATTTCCCGGCTCTGGTATTTTTTATATAGTTAGTATAAAAATCAGCCTTCCACTTCAATTTATCTTCAACTTAAAACATTTTAAATTAATTTTAAGTTACAATCCATAAACATTCCACTATTTATTGCTGGATCAGTTACTGTAACAGTTATACTACAACATACAAAACTCGACTCTTATTTGTGAAAATAAATAAACATATAAAGTGTCTGTTAAAAATTATTAAATTTACAAAAATTTATTCTACTGCTTACAAATGCACAATATTACTTTTATTATACATTAAATATTAATATTTTTGTTCTTAAGAACAATATTTAACTGAATTTGCTTCTTTGTTTTTCTATATTACTTGATTGAGCAGACGACACTTGGGAAGAGCCCATTGCTAATATCTTTAAAATTATTCTGCCCTACCAGTTGCCGTGCAGTCATATAAGTGCACTATATAACTTTGGCTCGATTTGATTCATTATTTTGGAAGTTACCGGGATGGAAAATTTCCCATTATATATATATTTGGTATAAGAAATGAACACATATATTTAACCCCTTACCTGCCGACGAAAAATTACAATGTTAGCTTCCCAGTGTCACCATTTTTCACACAGGTGTGTGTAGTTATCTGTTTATTGATTCCGAAACATTCTCTTTCCGATTCCTCCCACGGGCGGTAGAGCCCAGTCGGTAGAGCGCCGGCCTCGTAATTGGAAGATTGCGGGTTCGGTACTCGAGCCGGCCAAAGACCGTCGTGTACACTAATTTTGGCTGGTGCACGTAAAATCTGTCGTGGCCGCAATGTCCTCCATGTTCCCATTAAAATTTATCACCGAAGCGGGAGAGCCATCCCTTCCGTGGAGGATCAAAATTGTGTCTCTGGACCACCTCTATGAGTGTGTCCAGACCGTCGCCAATTGCCCATCGGCGCAGCACTAGTGCGACGTTAAACCCAACCATCCATCCATCCGATTCCTCCCACTCTTCACCTTCTCTGAAATAAGTAAACCCTTCGAAAACAATGTCATGCTCATTTAATTGCATTCCAGAAAAGTGAGACTAGTTTCACTGGTAGCAGTGTAACACAAAGGATCGTATTTCTGCAAGACGTATATATACGACCGAATAGTTAAGGGGTTAATATAAGAACTGAAAACTATGTGAAATAAGAGCAATATCTAAACAAATGAAACTAAAATCATAATATGAAGAAGCAGAGTCCTGAACATGTTTTACTAAAACCAAACTTTGCTCCAAACTTCTGAAAATAAAAGCTAAGATGGTATTTATATATATATTAATAGGTGAAAAAAAAAAAAAAAAATATATATATATATATATAATTGTTGATACTTATAAACCAACTTTGTATGAATTGAATCATATAAATATATATTATGATTTAAAATAACTATTGATACCTTTTGACGTGTATAAGGCTACAGTTCCATACGTCGCTGTTTGTTGATTAATCCAAGTCTTCTTTCCTGATGTTTGATCATTGTAATGGTAAATTATACATATATATATATACTGGATTTCTATGATTGATATAATCTTAATTTTGTATAGTGAATATAATTTAAATTTATTGGCCAACATCCATTGTATGAACAATGCTTTTTTTTTTTTTTTTTTTTTTTTTTTTTTTTTTTTTTTTTTCCATGGCAATTCAAATCCAATATATTTTTTAATTTAAATGAATTTATAGATTATGGATATAATATGCTTAATGGAATTAGAGAGAATATTTCGTAAATCATAACCCACTCTTATTTGTATTATATGAGACTATTTAAAAAATTTTAATAACAAAATTGTTAAAGCTTATTACTATATATGATTGCTTATTACTGTAACATGATTTTGACCTAGATTAATATGGTGGAGGATCAAAATTGTGATGGCATGTCTCCGGACCACCTATAGGGATGTGTCCCAGACCGTCGCCAATTGCCCATCTGCGCAGCACTAGTGCGACGTAAAAAAACCCAACTATCAACTATCTAGATTAACATATTGTCTGAAAAATTAAACTTGCTTGCTGAATAATTTTAATTTTATTAAATTTATTAAATTTTTTATATGTATTAATTTTTAATTTTTTTGCAGTAATTATTATCTACATTTTCACTTTTTTTTTCTATGTTATCATATGATCTTGCAATGAAATTGAGGAAAGATGGGCCCCATCAAACGGGTTTAATCCGCTCCACCTGTCTTGCCGTGGTGCTCTCTGCCCCTTCTTCTAGTTGTTATTATTATGTTCTGTTGTAAATTTTTCAAATTTGTTATATATTATCTCATATCTCATATTGTATTCTTAAGTAATGTTGCATTATATGTATATTTCAGTTGCATGTGCTAAGTCTGCATTCTCCGGGATATGCGGAAAGTCCGCATTTTCAGGTGTGTTCCGGAGGTCCGCACTTTCAGGTGTGTTTCGGACGTCCGCACTTTCAGGTGTGTTTCGGACGTCTGCAGTTTCAGGTGTGTTCCGAAGGTCCGCACTTTCAGGTGTGTTTTGGAGGTCCGCAATTTCAGGTGTGTTTCGGGGGTCCGCACTTTCAGGTGTGTTTCGGAGGTCCGCACTTTCAGGTGTGTTTCGGACGTCTGCACTTTCAGGTGTGTTTAGGACGTCCGCACTTTCAGGTGTGTTTCGGACGTCTGCAGTTTCAGGTGTGTTCCGAAGGTCCGCACTTTCAGGTTTGTTTTGGAGGTCCGCAATTTCAGGTGTGTTTCGGTGGTCCGCAATTTCAGGTGTGTTTCGGTGGTCCGCACTTTCAGGTGTGTTTCGGACGTCCGCACTTTCAGGTGTGTTTTGGAGGTCTGCACTTTCAGGTGTGTTTCGGACGTTCGCAATTTCATGTGTGTGACGAACGTCCGCATTTTCATGTGTGTGATGAACGTCCCCTTTTTCAGGTGTAAGTAAAATGTCATTTACCGCGTTTGCCAGACGTTGGAATTTCCAGAGGTATGTCATATTTCATATTTCACGTGTGCATCATACGTCGATATTTAAAAAAAAAAAATGTAAAAAATAGAAAGTCATGATTTATTAATACAGTACAAGAGATAAATTTGATCTTAGTTTTGGGGTCAATACGGGCAGGAATAATAATTAGAATTTAGTTACCTCAAATGAGATTTAGACCAGTATCATGAAAATACTAATTCCAAGAACTATTCCAATGCTTATGAAATAATTCATCTAAAAGAAGCTTAACCTAGCTAGAATATTTTTATCACAAAATATTAATTAAAGTAATAATAAATATTGCTTAAGTTTTTTTTTTTTTAATCTTTTAATAATTTGAAAATGGAATAAAACATAAAATAAAATGCACGATAGTATGAAGGGACATGCGGTCCATTGCACCTAGGGAAGTATAATAATTTGCTACTGAAACAAACAAAAAGTAGACTCTTGTGAACATCATAAAACTTTCTTCTAAATCATACTTTATAACAGAACTATTTACTATTGAACTTGCACAAATGTTTAATCATAGCTTCTAACTATAAATATTTTACATATGGAATTCGGTTAAATTTTAATCAACAGATGCTGAGATACAATCACACGTAAAATCATTGATGGTGAGTAATAGCATCACCATCTGTCGGCCGATATGCACCCAAATTGAATCAGCATACTGTTTCGTAACGGCCCACTCATATAGCAAGTTTTGTGCAATTATATACAATAGAATTTCAGATATAGCTTTCGAGTCCACGTAGAAAAATGCAGCATGTCAGTCCCGGAGAAAATGGCAGCATAGCAACGCCACCTATCAGCGAAAATGCACCCAAATTGAATCAGCATAATTTTTCATAAAGTTTCTCTCACATATCACGTTTTTATTAATTATACACAATAGAACCTTAAATGTAGCTTTCCCTTAAATGGGACAAATCGCATTATGGCAGCGCCAAAAAATTAAGCGATTTGCACGAAAAGTTGATAGGCACTAATTTATATATATAAATTTCTTTGAAATTCTGCCTGAGATATAGTTTGCAAAAAATTTCTATCACACATACATATATGGATAAACAGATTTACTAAATCTTTCTAATAAGGTTTTGGACTTCTTAAAACGTAGTAATCCATCGAAAACCGGTAGCTCAAAATTTTTACGAATACAATATTTTCTTGTATTAAAATATAGTAGAAAATTACAAAAAAAAAAAAAAAAAAAAAAAAAAAAGAAAAAAAAGAAAAAAGAAATCAAAACTATCGCAAAAGTGTGATGTCCTCAATTTCCGGCATATATGCTTGTGTATATGAGGTCCGCATTTACCTTGCAAAAATATGCATTCGAAATTTTTTAAATTTTGAAAAAATGAAGGTAGCATACGTTTAACTGGTGATTTTTAAAGGAAAATATGAAATTTCATAACGATAGATAATTAATTTAAGCATGTCCGCAATTTGGCGGTTTACACACACCGTCCGCATTTTCCCTCTAAGGGGAACATGTGTGTGTGCGTGTGTGTAAGTATTATTCACACAGAATTAGAGATGCATAGTTTTCAAAACACCCGGTGTTTTCCCGGAAAAAAAAAATAAAATCCCTGGGAATTTAAGACAAAATTGGGAATTTTCAAATTTTCTCAAAACTAGGAATTTTGAAATTATGAATATTTTTAAAACTTTTCTTAATTACTTAGCCTCCAATCTTTAAATTAACTTCAACATTAATTCCTTCATAGCTTTCCTTTTCGTTTCCCTTTCCCGCTATTTCGAGCATCTTCGATGTTTATTCCGAAAACGAAGAAAAAAAATAATTATAATTAATGTGGTGCTAACACTAACAGTAAGTTTCTGTTATTATTCATTAATATTATTTTGTTGTGTTCTTGAGATATCCTTTCCATTCTGAATGAGAATCAATAACATTTATTTTTTTAAATTCATAATTGGTTTATGAGTGTAGTATGAAACAATTAGAGAACTGGACTTAAGATTTTAGGAAACAAACCCAACTAAAATTATATTTCTTTAAACTCAAATGAAGTATTTAAGAAATTCGTTTGTTATCTGATAATTTTTAAATTTTTTCTCTTCTTCTTTTTTTTTTTTCTTTTTCAGTTACAAATAATAAGAATGATAATAAGAAGAAGAATTCTAGAAGAATAAGAAGAATATTTTTTAGGTAACTATATAAGTAATTTGAAAATATTCCCCACTCGTTGTGTTAAAAATGTAGAAACTTTTTTTTTTATGCATAAAAATCAGGAAAACAATATGTGTATAAATTTTCATCGAAAAATTTTCATTGTAGGAAATTTAACATCAATTTTTTACAAACTCTAATTAGAAATGTTTATGAAAATAACTTGTAAAAGAAACTATACCACTGTAGTAATTGCATAAAATGTCATCCCTTCTTTTTAAAAATCACTTCATTATTTTAAATAATTCTTTAAAAATAGAAATTTTTAAAGAAGTTTTCAAACCTTAATTATTTCTCTTCTCAAACTATTACAGGATTATATACATTGGTTTCCTTAATTATTCAGCTTGTATAATATGGAAATTGTATCCAATATTCTACCGATACATTTATCTTAAATGCTAATTTAATAAAGAAATCTTAAGTTTCTTTTCAAATTGTGATTTGGCTGAGGTTCTGATAAATTGAAAATAAAATGATAAATTAAAATAATGTTATAAGTTTATCAGTATATCAAAGTCCTAAAATTGCCATTTATATTAAGTAAACAACATATTATTTCTTTAGAGATTTCTAATTTGTTTTTTCCCCGCAAAATTCCCAAATTTCTCAGTTTCCCCCCAAAATTCCCGGGTTTTTTTCCCTTAGTTTTAAATTCCCGGGTTTTTTGCATCTCTTTCTCTACCCAGAATAGAGAATGTGAAATAATCGTTGTTAATACTATTTTTGCCATTAAATTCACAAGAATAAAATGAATGGACGAAGAATCACCATAAGAATTACGCTGAAATTCTATAATACACTAATCTATTTAATGACGAACACAAATTTACAATTAATATATATAATGCATCAGTTAGAACTGGTTAGAAAATAACATTAACTTCTGAGCAACGTCTGTGCTAATTTTCATCTTAATGAGAACAACTTAAAGTTTTGAGCACTTATGCTCAAACAGCTTATCTCTGATCCCGTCTGATCATTCTGACATCTCGCGAAGAACTCCCGCTTCTTCTCGTAACTTTCGTTTTTTGTAACAGCTGTTGCCAGTCTGCATCAACTAATAAATGAGAGGCTACGTGAAAGTGTTCTCTGGAAGTGGGAAAGTTGAATTCCTTACAACTCGGCCTATCCTGGCGACTGATGCCCTCATCAATTTTCACCACTGCATCTGAAAAAGAGAAAAAGACAGAAAAAAAAGAAGAATGTTAGATAAATACATTTTTTTTTTTAAATAAATGCTATACAGCTGTGGGTCAAGCCCTCATGAAATCAGCAACTGTAGAGGTTCTCTTAAGTCCTTCATGACTTCTTAATTTTTCGACTTCGTAACGATCACTATTCTTGACTACTATGACTTTATATGAACCCAAGAATTTTTTCGGTAACTTAAGTCCAGAACCATACTGTGTTCTCTGTATGACCACCAAGTCATTTATTTTGTAAATTTTTGCTTTCTTTCTTTTATTAAATTATCGCTTATTTTCTTCCTGCATCTTCATTCTATTTCTCTTGGCCTCTTGTCTCATCTCTAAACGCTCATTCATCATGTTATTTTGATATTCCTCATCTAAGATTTCTTTGATGTTCAAATTTTCTTTATTTCTCATTTTCGTGCCGATCATCAGTTCAAATGGAGTATATTTAGTGCTCCTCATAATGGTACTGTTGACAATTCGTTGTTCGTCTTCTACGAACTTGTACCACTTTGTTTCGTCGTCCTTTGCAAGTTTAGATGACAGAGGAATTAAAATTTTATGCAGTGTTTTTACCTGGCCATTTACTCTAGGTATTCCAGTAGTTATTTTGACATGCTCTATTTTCTGCTCCGTACAATATTCCTCAAACACTTTGGCTATAAAAGCTGTTCCTCTATCTGTAATTTTGCGCGCAGGGTTTCCGAACACCGCTTGCTGTTGTTTTAACTTAGCTATAACATCATGGGATGAGGTGGTTTTTACAGGGTAGAACCAGACAAACTTTGTATAAGCATCCATAATGGTCAAGATGTATTGATATTTTTTATTTGTTGACGGAAGTGGACCTATGTGATCAAGATGATAAGTGGGAAGTGAGACATCATGTTTTGGTAAGGGGTTTAAGAAGCCTTCTGCTTTGCCCTTTTTTTTGTTATAAAGGATACATTCTACACAATTTGGTAGGACTATGCCAATTAAGTTCTTAACTTTAGGAATATAGAATTCATTTTTCAGTAATTCTTCAGTCTTTGCGGCAGCAAAATGACCTTTATTATGTATTTTACGTACAATTTCTTTTTGCATTTCTTCTGGGACCACAATTAATTTTGTACTTTTTCAAATTTGTATAATATATTCCCTTTAATTATATAATTATTTTCTTCCCCTTTTTCCACTAATGTTTTAATAATTTTTATGTGTTTATTCTGTTCTTGAGCATCGTAATTTCATCGTAATTTCATCTTGCCCTCTAGTGACTATCAAAACTGTATTCCAACTTATTGCATCAATGTGTTTCATTGGATTCCCTGACCTGTGGATAATCTCATAATCGAACTCTTCTAAGAATAAAGCCCATCCAGGGGCGGATTGGCCTACCCGGCTACCCAGCGATCGCCGGGTGAGCAAACTGCCAAAAATGGGCCAAATGCATTTCTTTCATTGTCGTCATTCAATTTCAGTTGATAAGCTAAAAATAATGTCAATATTTACTTAATATTCGTCAAATAAATGTTAAAATTCTAAATAATTATATATGTGGTACACCAACTGGTCCATAAAAAAGGGGTTTCTTTCTTTTTTTTCCTCCTGTTTCAGGAATGTGATAGATACTAGAGAAGTTACTGTCCAGATCGACCACACCTCTTGCGTATAGGCGATTTCTAGGACAAATGTTGTCTTTCCCCTTTAAAAAACTGCAGGGAAATTTGCCTTAATTTTTGAATAAAATGTTTACTTTCCAAGCATATACTTACTTTACTATAAAAGTGTTATAATCGTGAAAAATATCCACTATGAGGTTTTGGTGTACTTACTTTTGGAGGTCTCAAGAGTTTCTGTTTTAGTGTGATGTATGTATGGTGTATGTACATATATGTATGTTTGTATGTGTTAAGAGAACACGATAATATTTGAACGCTTTAATTCGGCACATTGTTGGTAATGGATGTTTAGGTCACTGTCGTACGGGAGCGACTACCAACAGCACTCGCTTATTTCCCCCCACTTCAAAAAACTACCAACTGCACTCGGACATGCAAACGCTTCCTGCTACCTGAAACCCCCGTTATGAATTTAGATCCTTCTACTGAAAGTAAGGAAATAGAAAACGAAAGATGCAAGGGGAAACCAAAAAATGAAAATAAGTAAATAAAATCACTGGCCATCCCTAAATCACTGTGTATGAATCTGAGAACGTCTGTAACTCATCAATCACTACCACACACGTAAAAAGCAAAAAAAAAAAAAAAAAGTCACTGGACAACCCTAAACCGCTGTGCATGATTCTGAAAACGCCTGTAACTCGGCTCCGCGGCAATAACTATCACGCACGATAAGACCAAAAAAAAAAAAAAAACATCACTGGACCCCCCTACTAGAGGTCTGCACGGGCCGGGCTTACGGCCCGACGAATTTTTCAATCTCTCCTTGGGCCGGGCCGGGCCTGAATGAAATTTTTTCCGGGCCGTGTTGGGCCGAATCTTTTTCTTGTTTGTTCGTTAATCATCGAAAAGGAAAATGATAAAATATTTCTTCAGTCATTTATTTCACATAATTTTACAGGCTGGCCGTGTATCGCATAAAATTTTATTTTGTTAAAAAATGTCTGTAAGTTCAATTTAATTGCAAATCAGTCTGTCTGTTCGCGATCTGATATTTAGCATGTCTTTTTAGCATGTCTTTAGCTTAACTTAAATTAGTAATGTATTTTATTTCAAGTAATATTAAATGGTTTCCTATTCAAAATTGTATGCATGTCACCACCAGTTTGCGCACATGTTTAAACAAAAGAAATTAGATACGTTATTGTGTAATACTGTGACGACCATAGGACTTTGTGCCCTATTGTCTGTAGAGCTTAGGTGGTATGAAGGCTTTAAAAATCCTGCCACTGTAACTTTTTCTCTAAACTCTTTTTTCTTTTCTCCAGTGCACTGAATGAAAGTAGCATCATTTTTAGCATGTACAAAACCCTCTTTTCTATTGAATATGGTTGTATTAGCATTACAATTTTGTTTACCGGATCACATGAAAGATTCTTATACATTATGGTACATAAGAGTAAATGGTTGACAATGCATTTTTAGTAGTAATAAACATTTTAAATACTGTCCTATATTGTTTGATGAGTGCTAATATTTTCGATTTAACTTTCTGTCTGTCTTTGTAGTTTCTGTACGTCTGTAATAAAAAACTTTTGCTTATATATAATTATCTTGTAAAAGTTTAGCAGTTTTGTTAAAGAAGATGCTATTGCTTCGCTATATAAAACCTCTGCAAAACACATACTAAAAATCTTTTTCATAGAAAGGCATATATATACACACACATATATATATATATATATACTATTTTTCATATTTTTGAATCGGGCTGGGCTGGGCCGTACACTGGAAAAAAATAATCGGGCCGGGTTGGGTAAACAAAGCTTTCGTACGGGTAGGGCCAGGCCCGGGACTTAAAATTCCTTACAACGCTGTGCATGAATCTGAGAACGCCCGTAACTCGCTTCCGGGGGCAATCACTATCACGCACGTTAAAAAAAAAATGACTGGACACCCCTAGTCGCTGTGCATAAACCTGAAAACGCGCGTAACTCAATTCTGCGGCAATCACCATCACACACACATTAAAACCAAAAGAAAATTGCTCAACACCCCTACCTCGTTGTACATGAGTCTGAAAACGCACGTATTTCGGTTCCGCGGGAATACTGTCACGCATGTTGTGGAGTTTGCGTTCCTGCAAACTCCATCTTAACTTAAATACTTATTAGATTACTAAGAAAACCAGAGCCTTGAATTGAACAAACAATAAGAGTTTATTTGAACCAGATTAATGGGAGGGCGGCCTGGCAATAAAACTTAGCTCAGTCAGCGTATTACTAAATCAAAATATATAAATCAACAATTTAATTATCTTAAATATCTCACCCCAGCAGATAGTCGAAGGTGTAGAGACGGTCGCACTCGTACTCCGCTACTACGACTTCACTATGGATCAGAGGAATCCCTTCAGACCCAACTTCTACCTTTCCGATTGCTAGTAGATACGCACACCAACATTAATCACTACCTAACTTCACGCAACTAAATTTCCACAACTCTATTTCTCGATACGCGCCAAAATAAGATTCATCACCATCCACTATAATATCGTCCAACATCCACACCATCTATTAAAACCATCTCTATTTTTATACTTCTTCCTACACCCTCCTTTCACTACATTTCAATCCGTTCTTTTAAAAATCACTTCTAATTTATCTAATATTCAAAATCTAAGTCTTTTATTGCAGCCCCCTGCCGACACAACACTAACTCGACCTTAACCTTCACCGAGTCACTGGCGACGAAGCGATTTTAACCGTCCCCACATTCTACTTTGCTGGATCCAGCTTAATTAAAACAACTGTGGTGACGTGCTGACGTCTCAACCTTACAGTCCCCCTCCAAGAAAAAAAATTTAGTCGGGAAAATCCCCAACGGGTTTTGTCGATTAAATTTAAATAGCTTCATTCCATATTTAACTATCTCAAATCTCTGAAGTGTGAGTGCAGCCGTCACTTAAATTTTAACCGGGTGAGAATAACTTAAAAAAAAAATTGTTAAATCCCAGAGAGAAAAACTCGGAGACGCCAAAAAAAAATTAATTTTAAACTTTTAAATAAAAGGCGTTCATGTACCCCGAGAAACTCCGGGACCCTCACTGAGCTAAAATGAGGATTACAGTAGGATTAACACATTTCTCCCTGTTATGCCAGGGAGGCAAAAAAATAAAAATTCAAACTTGATCTTTCTTGGCTTTATATAGTAAATCGCTTGTGACAAATGCGACATTTAAGGTTTTGTCGTAACACAAGAATAATTGTCTTAAAAAAAAAAAAAAAAAAAAAAAAAAAATCATGACAGTCTTTATTAATATGAGTTTACTGGCTAGGTTGATAGATGGAACTTTACGTCTGCAAGGGAGATGACTAAACCAAGAATAGGATGAACTTGCTTTATACTAGAGCAGACGTCAGAATCCACAGGCTGTGAGCATCAGATAACGAAAAAGGATCAAAGGGTTTGGAAACAGCTCATCAACAATAGGAAGAGTTTGCAAGTGCAGATGACAATTTGGAGCATCAGAAAATTTCGTCAGATAGATTCTGTAAAATAAAAGCTTTGTACAGTAATAACATCAAAGGGAGAAGTTAAAATCTTCTTCTAGAAAAAACGGAGACATGTTCGTCTCTATTAACATAGTACACAAATTAGAAACAGAAAAATTTCTCCCTCCTGAGCTTAAGCATAAACGGAAAAAGTTTAGCATTTAGTCTTTTTAGTGTTATATGGTTAAACACGCTTTTTATGCTTATAGCTAAAAAAACATTTTTCTCCCTCTAAAAGTACATACAGATAAACTTTTAGACAAATATTCAAAAGTTTTACAAATACAAATATGCAGTTTATAAATACATCATTTATAGAAATACAAAAGAAAAAGGGGGGGAAATTTACAAAGGGTCCAAAAAACAGTTTATATTACCAGCTTTCTGCAGGTGAAGACTACAAGGTAAAAGAACTTAATACATACATAAAATAGATATTTAAGAGAGAAGAAAAATGTTGACATTGAAGCAGAACATGAATTTTGATTTGTAAGTTCATGGCTAAATTAAATTTTGTATTTTTAGTTTGGGAAAGTCCATAACTTTCGTAAGAGTTCTTAAAAGATAAAATCCCAAAAAGGCTTCAAAGTATGTCGAACATTTTGTACAGCTCTGACAGAAATGCACTTGTAATAGAAAAAAAATATAGAACGGTATCACCTGATGTGAATTTGCAGCTGTAACTTCAGCAAGGTTAGAGGTCTTGGTGAATGTGCTCGTTGTACTCGTCAGCTAGGCCACAGGGTTGCAGGCCTTCAGACCGGGGTCTAGGGCTATCCCAAAAGGCTTGTACAAAGGCTTGTTCGGCAGGTGATTCATATGGCTGAGCATGTTGTCGGAGTCTGGCTTGACGCCGGGTATTGAATCGGTGGTGTAAAAAGAACTCGTCTGTCCCGACCGAGTCAGGGGCTGCTAGGAATTTCTCCATGTGCCGTCCGCTAGCTGATGAAGAGGGTGGAGGTCTTTTTCGAACCCTTGCCTTTCTCTTAGGTCGGAAAGAGTCGGTGTGCACTGAATCTGGAACTGCTAGTACCTTCTGTGGTGGATGTGTTCCAGAGGACTTTGAGGAGGGGGCTTGTGGACGTTTTAAATATTTGTTCCAAGCTTTTTTTCTTTTTAATCTGCGGTATAAAAGAGCTATTAGTAAAAGAATAGTCGCGTTTGCGACCAGTTTGCCTAGGAAATTTTACATTAGAATGGTTTGATGACCTAGTACGAGCTCGCTTTTGTGCGACGGGTCTGCTAACACTACATTGGTCAACGGAAGTGCCCTGAACAGATTGTTCGGGTGTGGTAGGAGTAGGTAGTTTATCAGCTGTACAAGAATCAGGAGCACTAGGCTGGGAAGGGAGGTTAGACGTAAAGACGGGCTGTTCGTCAGGTGGGTTTGAACCCGGCATGCCATCACTATCAAGAATTTCAGCATATGATTGAGTGCGCTCTTTAAATATTCGTATCTGATCAACGTTTATGGTAGTGAGGGTGCCATTAAAATCAATTGTCAGATTATTATTTTGTACCTTTAAAACAGAGAAAGGCCCAATGAATTTTGGGCCCAAATTTAGCTACTTTAGAATCTTTTCTTGAGCTAAGAAAATGTGATTCTAGGAGTATTTCATCTCCCACTTTTACTTCTATGTTTAAGGTTATAATATACAGCTTGCTGCTCTTGAGATTTTCTCAAATTTCTCTGAACTTCTGGTAGCAATTCTTCAATATTTCGCGTAATAAATTGAGATGCGTTTTGCTGTACTAATACCAGTTTTTGAAAGGGGGTCAGAATCTTTCTGCCCAAAAACAATTCATTTTTCCTGTTGCATCACTTACCGCTGTACGAATCGCATAGCCAAAATTATAGAGAAACTGATCCCAATTTTCATGATTTTGACCAATGAACGTCGCAATCATATTAATTAAAGTTCTATTAACACGTTCGGCTTGATTAGCTTGCGGCCGATATGGAACCGTGAAGACGTGTTTAATTTCGAGTGCATCGCAAAGTGTCTTAAAAATATTACTTATAAATTGAGGACCATGGTCCGTTACAATTTGAAGGGGGGCGCCGTAACGAGAAATATAATTATTAAAGAAGGCAGTGGCCACTGCTTGTGCCGAAGCATTACGTAAAGGCACAAATTCAACCCATTTACTAAAATAATCCACCATAACTAACACATAACGAAATCTATTTGGTTTAGCGTGGGGGTAAGGACCGATTAAGTCGAGTCCAAGAATTTGATTTGGAAAATCAACTTTAAGAGGAATTAATTTACCGGCCGGCTTTACATTTTTATAATTATATTGCTGGCACAAGCGACAACTCGAAACATATTCATTAAGAAACTTCCTCATTTTAGGAAAGAACAGGCATCTTTGAGCTTTTTATAAGTTTTCCTAATGCCAAAGTGCCCCGAAATTGGAGAGTCATAAAACTCAAATAGGGTGGCTTGACGAAGAGATTGGGGAATTACAACTCGTAATTCGCCATAAGATGATAATAATTTTGAATAAAAAAGCAAGCCATCGATTAAAGAAAAAGATTGGGACCAGTTTAAGGCAATGGCTGATTCAATTAATGAAACTGACTCAGGATCTTCTAAATACTTATAGATTAATCCAAATTCGGGATCATTTTTTTGTTCTTGGATTAATTGATCTCTCGAATTTAACACAGATGCTGGCAAAAGCGCTACAGCTACTTTTATCTTATCAGATACGAATTTATCGTTTAAGGTAGTTACTAGATTCGTAGAAACACATTGGTTTATTTGTTCACTTTCAATTTCCTTTACACGAGTTTCAGTCACGTCTGCTAATATTTCGGATTGAACCGGTTCAGCCTTTAAATGCGAATGATGAATATATGAGGCTTTAACAGTAGAATTTAACTGATCATTCTTTTCATTTAAAGCAAGGGATTGATTTGCAAAATTAGATTCAATCTTATTTTCTTGAGTTGGAGTAGTACGTGAAAGAACGTCAGCTACGATATTGTCAGAACCAGGTCGGTGTTCGATGTTTATATTAAAGTTAGATAACTTAAGAGTCCATCGAATCATGCAAGGAGAGAGGTTCTTTCCAGTTGTTAACCGAGTTAATGCCGCATGATCCGTAACAACTGTTACTGGAATTTGCGTAAAATATAAACGAAATTTTTGCAGTCCCCAAAGCACTGCTAAACATTCACGTTCAGTTACTGGATAGTTTCTTTCTGCAGCGTTAAGCGTTCTTCACGCATATGCGATTGGGCGGCCTTGGCTTAAAGCGGCCCCAATTCCGTAGGAAGAAGCATCAGTAGTTACTTGAAATTTAATATTATAATTAGGATGAGCTAGTACAGGAGGAGCGCTAAGTATAGTTTTTAATTTATCAAATGCTTCTTGTGCTTCATTTGACCAGTGAAATTGAACTCTTTTCCTTTTGAGTTTAAAGAGGGGCTCGCATATGTGAGCAAAATTAGGTATAAATTTCCCATACCAGGCACACATGCCTAGAAATCTCGAAACTTGTTTGGAAGTAGTAGGAGAGGGGCATGTTTAAAACTGGCTGAACTTTTTCATCATCTACAGAAATACCAGCAGGCGTTATTTTGACGCCTAGATACTTAATTTCCTGTCGTGCAAAATGGCACTTAGAAGAATTTAAAGTTAATCCTGTATTTTGCAGAGTAAAAACAGTTTTTAAATGATTTAAATGCTCATTGTAAGATGAGGACGCGATTATTATATCATCGAGATACGCATGCACAAATTTATTCAAAACAGGTTTAAGTATAGTTTCCATAGCTTTTTGGAATGTTGCCACAGCCCCTGAACATCCGAAAGGCATTCGTTTAAAACCAAACGTGCCGTTTTTAGTTATAAACACTGTTTTTGATATATCAGCGGGTTTCATTGCAATTTGAAAATAACCTGATGTCAGATCGAGAGTAGACATAAAATTTGTCGTTGTGATATGTGCTAATAAATCATCAATTATAGGCAAGGGATAATGAGGATATTGTGTAATAGAATTTAGTTTACGATAATCGATTGCAAATCTCCATGCCTCAGGATCGGTAACAGGTTTACCATTTTTCTTACGACATAAAACAACAGGAGATGCATAAGGAGAAGTTACAGGCATAATAATATCATTTTCCAACATTTTGTCAATATGCCAATTTATAATATCTTGTTTGGCTTGATCATAACGATAAGGCTTACTAAAGACTGGTTTATTAGTTCCAGTGACGATTTCATGGCAAACAACATGGGTTAAGCGAGGTGTATAAGAGAATAACTGTTTAAACTGATTAAGAAAATTAACAAAATCAATTTTTTCAATATGAGTGAGGGCACTTTCCTCTAAATTAACAATTAACTCTGTCAGCTCGACAGGTTTAGAATTTGACTTAGAATCATCAATATGTAAAGATTTATTGGCAAAATTTATTTCAATATTATTTGCTTTCATAAAATCTAACCCTATAATGCAGAGATGCTGAAGATTGTCGATGACGTAAAAAGGCCAATTAACACTTAAATTATGAATTTGAACATTCAGGCGGACTTCGCCTCTGTTCACGCAGAACTGGCCTTGAGCCGTCGTAACATTTAAATTTGTCCGCTTTAAAGCTTTAAAAGCAAAATACTTTTTATAAGTTTCATGTGCTAGAAAGGAACGTTCAGCACCAGTGTCCCAATAAGTAGGTATAAAAATATTATGAATTATTGCATTTAAATTAGGAAGGTCCACCGGACTGATACAAATTGTGTCTAAACATATGGAGGTGGTTGAGTTATTCAGTGGCTGTTGCTCCTCCTCTCAAGAGCCACTTACTCGTGTAACTGACGCCTCTCGTTATTACGAGAGTTACGAAACTTTCTGTTATTTCTATCAGCTCGAGAAAAGTTTTGAGACTGATTTTGATTAGAACGATCGTTCCGAGCATTTTGAAAGTTATTCCGCCTTGGTTGCGGCGATTGACGGTCATGTTGATATCGGTTGAAATTTTGAGGGGGGTGAAATTTTCACGCCTAAAATTTTGCATATTTCCATTACCCCGTTGGCGATTAAAGGTGTTGTCCGCCCTTGGAGGGTGACGTTCTTGGTACTTAGCTAAGGTTTGAAACAGACTGTCGTAAGAGGTGACAGGTTTCAGATCAAGATAGGAATAGTCTTGAATAGGAATAGTCAAAAGCGGGGTTATAATTTCCATTGCTGCGGCAAAAGATAACACTAAATCCAGCTGCTTTATAATGTCGAATTTAAGTAACAAAAATGTGGTAGGTTTATCATAAAAAGACATCTTTGTCGTATAAAGTTCTTGACGTAGTCTGGTTTTATCAACAATAGAAGAGAATGAATTTTTAATTTTAAGCTTCAATTCCTCATACGTAGGATTTTAGCCTAAAGTTCTAGAGGCAATGGTGTCATACCAGATTTCAGCATCTCCTTTTAAAGAGTATTTTAATAAATTAAATTTATCAGCTTCGTCAATTTTACATATATCAAAACACTGTTCAAGTTCCTCAAAAAATTTAAGTACATTGTTTGAGCCAGTAAAATAAACCCGAGCGGGGGAGGGGGGGTGTCGATTTGGTTTGGGCGCCACTGTGGAGTTTGCGTTCCTGCAAACTCCATCTTAACTTAAATACTTATTTAGATTACTAAGAAAACCAGCGACTTGAATTGAACAAACAATAAGAGTTTATTTAAACCAGATTAATGGGAGGGCGGCCTGGCAATAAAACTTAGCTCAGTCAGCGTATTACTAAATCAAAATATATAAATCAACAATTTAATTATCTTAAATATCTCACCTCAGCAGATAGTCGAAGGTGTAGAGACGGTCGCAATCGTACTCCGCTACTACGACTTCGCTATGGATCAGAGGAATCCCTTCAGACCCAAATTTTACCTTTCCGAATGCTAGTAGATATGCACACTAACATTAATCACTACTTAACTTCACGCAACTAAATTTCCACAACTCTATTTCTCAATACTCGCCAAAATAAGATTCATCACCATCCACTATAAAAATCCTCCAACATCCACACCATCTACTAAACCATCTCTATTTTTATACATCTTCCTACACCCTCCTTTCACTACATTTCAATCCGTTCTTTTAAAAATCACTTCTAATTTATCTAATATTCAAAATCTAAGTCTTTTATTGCAGCCCCCTGCCGACACAACACTAACTCGACCTCAACCTTCACCGAGTCACTGGCGACGAAGCGATTTTAACCGTCCCCACTTTCTAATTTGCTGGATCCAGCTTAATTAAAACAACTGTGGTGACGTTCTGACGTCTCAACCTCACAATGTTAAATAAAAAAAAACATCACTGGACACCCTTACCTTGCTGTATATTAATTTAAAAACGCGCGTAACTTGCTTTTGCGGCAATCACTACTACGCGCGTAAAAAAAAAAAAAAAAAAAAAAAAAATCACTGGACACTTCTACTGATTCTGGACACACTCAGATTCTGCTGTGCATGAATCTGAGAACACCCGCAACTCGGTTCTGCAGTAATCACTATCAGACACTTAAAAGCCCAAAAAACATCACTGGACACTCCTACATTGCTGTGTGCGAATATGAGAACGCCCGTAACTCGCTTCCGCGGCAATCACTATCATGTACGTTAAAACAACAACAACAACAAAAAATCACTGGATACCCTTACCTCGATGTGTATGAATCTGAAAACGCACGTAACTTCGTTCCGCAGCAATCACTATCACGCATGTTAAAACCAAAAAAAAAAAAAAAAAAAAAACACTGGACGTCCTTACCTCGCTGTGCATGAATCTGAGAACGCCCGTAACTCGCTTCCGCGGCAATACTATCACGCACGTTAAAACCAAAATAACATCATTGGACACCTCTACCTTGCACTGTATGAATCTGAGAATGCGCGTAACTCGCTTCCGCGGCAATCACTACCACTCGCGTGAAAAAAAGTCACTGGACACTCTTACCTCGCTGTGCATGAATCTGAGAAAGCCCGTAACTCGCTTCCGGGGCAATCACTATCACGCACGTTAAAAAAAAAAAAAAAAAAAAAAAAAATCACTGGACACCCCTACTCGCTGTGCATGAACCTGAAAACGCACGTAACTCGGTTCTGCGGCAATCACTATCACTCACACATTAAATAAAAAAAAACATTGCTGAACACCCCTACCTCGTTGTACATGAGTCTGAAAACGCACGTAACTCGGTTCCGCGGCAATACCGTCACGCATGTTAAATAAAAAAAAACATCACTGGACACCCCTACCTTGCTGTATATTAATCTAAAAACGCGCGTAACTTGCTTTTGCGGCAATCACTACTGCGCACGTAAAAAAAAAAAAAATCAATGGACACTTCTACTTTGCTGTGCATGAATCTGAGAACGCCCGCAACTCGGTTCTGCAGTAATCACTATCAGACACTTAAAAACCCAAAAAAACATCACTGGACACTCCTACCTTGCTGTATATGAATATGAGAACGCCCGTAACTCGCTTCCGTGGTAATTACTATCATGTACGTTAAAACAACAACAACAACAAAAAATCTCTTGACACCCTTACCTCGATGTGTATGAATCTGAAAACGCACGTAACTTGGTTCCGCAGCAATCACTATCACGCATGTTAAAAAAAAAGAAAAAAAAAAAAAAAAAAAAAAACTGGACATCCCTACCTCGCTGTGCATGAATCTGAGAACGCCCGTAACTCGCTTTCGCGGCAATACTATCACGCACGTTAAAACCAAAAAAACATCATTGGACACCTCTGCCTTGCAGTGTATGAATCTGAAAATGCGCGTAACTCGCTTCCGCGGCAATCACTACCACTCGCGTGAAAAAAAAAAATCACTGGATACTCTTACCTCGCTGTGCATGAATCTGAGAACGCCCGCAACTCGGTTCTGCAGTAATCACTATCAGACACGTAAAAAACAAAACAAAAAAAAAAAACTTCACTGGACTCCCTAACCTCGCTGTGCATGAATCTGAAAACGCGGGTAACTCGGTTAAATTACAAACAAAATTATAAACTTCCAGCTAGGGCAGTTAGTATAATTCCACCAACAAACTTTTGGGCTCTTCCTATCCAGAGCGAAGGGGTGGTAAGATATAAACTTCTAAGAGAGTAAGTGAAAGGGGGGTTAAGACTAGCAATTGCAGTTGGTATATTTCGAGTGCAGTTGGATAACACTCTCGTACGGTCTGTATCGATTTTCATGACCGTAGGACTCATGGTTCATTACTGACACCTGAAAAAATTCTTTATCACTTGGACTAAAACTATTTAAAGTGTGATAACACCTGGATACTTTATCCAAAGGAATTAAAAACTTGTTCGGTATGTTTTAGGTTACCGTCGTATGACCTGTATAGATTTTAATGAGTGTATGATTTATAATTCTTTACAGAGACATGAAGAAAGGAATTTTCACATTATAGCCTGTACGCTCAAATTATTTCAAGCGCTTAATGTGAAATTCTACATTTGATTTTTTTTTTTTTTTTTTTACTGAATACTAAATAAAATTCTTCGACATTGCAACCTGTGCATTGCCGCTTTTTTGCATTATTCGTGCCTTTTTTGTTCGCCTGACGAACGACCGTGTCCGAAACAATTGTAGCGAATTCTTGCACTTCATGATGTTTATTGAAAGTTTTGTACGTATTATGAAATAATTTACCCATTTTGTATCGCACTGGGTTAATTACAGGAAACTCGTTAAACTCTTTTAAAGATACCAAAACCGATATATATTTTAAAACTTTGCTATATAACGGTCGTTATTGAAAGCTGCTTGCTTAAAATTTATACTTTTTTACATGGAACGCCACAGAATTCTGAAACATTGCTGTTCATCCTAGAAATATTTGAACTTACAGATAAATATTCAAACATTCTAGAGTAATCTCCTAATTATCTGGGAGCGGATTATGCGCATTGTGGATTATCCGCGGACGCAGTAAAAGATCGGGATCAAGAGAATAGGTTTCCTAAATAAAAAACAAATACAAGTGATTTTTTTTTTCTTTTAAAGGAAAAAAAATATTAAAATAAATAATATAACAAATAAAGGTGTATGTTGCTTTTGTTATATATTTTGTACAGTTAACAGTTTTGTACCAAACATGTCAACATTTTAATTTTATCTGGAGCATTGTTTGTTAACACCCGCCTTCACATTCATGCCACTTTTCTTGAAGATTCTTTTTTCTTTTATTTAATCTTAGTTACATTATTAAAGATTTCACTACGAATATAAAATTGCGTGAACAAAAGGTGGATATTTAAAATGCGCTGAAATAAATTAAAATTTTGGCATATCTGTGCTACTTGTTTAATTTAGAGCATAAGTTATCTCACAGATTGTACCTCCCCACACAGCACACTTCCTTGAAACAAGGTTGGCTTTAAAGTGAATTTACCATGACAGAGCAAAGTTGCTAATTCAAGGATATCTCAGACCAACTTCAAGTTAGGAAAATTACGCATGCCAAATCAAGCATATTACTGGCTTAAAATTTCATTGACGTCAAGTAACTGTCCGCGCATGCTCTTACTTCTTATTTTCATATAGTTGCCTTGCTACATCTGTTATCATGTTGTTGTCATCTCGCGAAATACGAAGCGAGTGCAGGTGACATTAAATTGAAGGTAAATGATTATTGATTTATTTTTATAATAACTTGTCTAAATAAAATAAAATAAAGCAAGCGGTAATGTTTCAAAGTGTACACCGTGTCCCAAAACTTTAGACTGTCAATAAAATTTGCAATAACATAAAAATTAATAAGGTACAATTAAAATTCGTGAGATAGGCAATAAATAAAAACAGTTTTGCAGATACACACATATGACTTATGATCAAAGGTTTGAAATTATAAAATATACATTAAATGATATAAAAATGTGCTGTCCCAAAAGTATAGACACAATACGGCATTGCATGTTTTCTTTTACATTTTTGTTCACAAAATAAAATATTTTTATTGTCGTCTGCTTCTATAAATGTAGAATAATTTTTTCCTTTAATTGAAATATCGTCTGCTATATATTTAACATAATAATTTAATGAGTTCAATGTATTGTTTTGTTTGTAATTCGGAAAAGATGTTTCCTGCGTATTCTGTTAAAAAATGCCACGTTCTAAAGAAATTTCTAAAGATGAAATTATTAAGATTTTACAATTAAAAGCGCAAGGACAAAATCCAGTACAAATATTGAGAAGAATAAAGACATCCTTGAGCAGTATTTATAAGAGTCAGGAGATCAGATGGAATATGGAATACTCGAAAGCGAGTCGGAAACCAAAGAAAACAACGCTACTTGATGATAGAATGTTATTAAATAAGGCTTCTGTTGATAATTTATTTGTGGGTGGAATTGCATCAACTTCCAGAATTTCAAAAAGTACTCTGAGATCTTATCTCGTAAAATATATGAAAATGGAAAGCAATATACATGCGTAAAATGACTTAAAAACTGCAATTGACAAAGCGTGCTATAAAAAAACTCCTTCTATAATTTAATGCTTAATTAATTCTATGGAACAACGTGTATTTCATGTTATAAAGTGTCGTGGAAATACAATTTAATATTAAAAGTAAGTTTTTAGTTACTCTTATAAATGTAAAGCCAAAAAACACTCACAGGTGTCTATACTTTTGGACAGCACATTTTTATATAATTTAACGTACATTTTATAATTTTAAACCTTTGACCATATTTTATATGTGTATATCAGCAAAACTGTTTTTGTTTATTACCTATCTAGCGAATTTTAATTGTACCTTATTACTTTTTATGTTAATGCAAGTTTTATTGATTGTCTAAACTTTTGGGACACAGTGTATTTCCAGGAATCAAATATTAACGTTTTACTTTACTTTTACGGTAACAGATGCCATTTTATTAAATGTATTCCTTTTAGGGTGGTTTTTAATAGTTTGAAAATAATTTTAATTCAACTTAATTATTCATAAGATAAAACAAGAAAGAAAAATTATGCAGCACGCATTGATAAGTAACACTTTCCAACTGTACGTAATTGTTGTATCGAATAACTTTTAATCTGAAAAAGTTAATTATATCATATTCTATACAAAAAATATTTTAGAATATTAAAAATTCATGTGAATATTTTTATGATTTTTACAATCGAAAGATTTTAAATAGAACTTTTAAAAAATTCTGTCCTAAAACTTAATCCATTGACTTTTTTTTGTTGTTGTTGTTGTCTCTGTAAACAAACTAGTTGCACAGGATCCATTACTGTCATTTTAAATAGGGAACACACCTTAGTGAACTTGATTGTATCATTTTTAAAAAAATCTAAAAATATTTACCGACGCTAGGAGCCGGAAACAAACAAATAGAAAGATAGACTGACAGATATACAAATTGAAATCACATTTTCACTAAAAATAGAAGAAAGTGTTAAAACGCTTAATGTAAACGAAAGTGCTATTCTAGCAAATTTTTATTAATTGCTCTTAATGTAACTGAATATTTTTGTGTGGCCCTGTAAATCTAATGCTAATCATACTATATTATATAGAAGGCAGTCTTTTGTGCATACGAATGATTTGTTTCAATTGCATTAAGCTTTGTGCAAAGTAAAATTATTTAAATTTAGTTTGTAAAAATAACTCTCACAGAACGCAATGCTTTGGAATACTTTAAGTGCCCCTGTACACAAAAAAGTTAGAAATGTACTCGATTTTACATAGGAAACATCCGAAAGGGAACTTGAATAACATAATAAAATTTCATAAAAGTTTCTATGCATTAAAGGTATTAAAATATGGTTTATAGAAACTCCTCTCATAGAACACACAGCTTTCGAATATTTTTGGGTGCCCCTGTGCACAAACTAGTAGAGGTATAAACTTCATTTTCAATAGGGAACACCCGATTGTGAACTTGAATAACATATATCAGTTTCAAAAAATTCCATAAATATTTACGGGAGTTAAAGCACGGTCAGACAGACAGACAGACGAACATATACAAAAATTGAAATCATATTCACACTTGACAAATGTTAGAAAGTGTTAAAAACGCTTAATGTAAACGAAAGTACAAATCTAGCAACTTTTTATTAATAGCTTTTAATATAAATGAATATTTTTGTGTCACCATGTAAATCTAATGCTAATCAAGCTATATGCTATGCAAAGCATTCTTTTGTGCACGCAAATAATATATTAATTTCACTTTCATAAAACTTCGTAGAAACTAAAGGTATGAAAATATAGTTTATAGAAATATCTCTCATAGAACGCAATGCTTTGGAATACTTTTGAGTGTCTCTGTACATAAACAAGTGGTGATATTTACTCTATTTTCTACAGGAAACATTCAGTAATGAACTCGAATAATGTATTTCTATTTCATTAAGATATGTGTACAGTAAAGATATAAAAATATGGTTTATAGAAATACCTCTCATAGAACACAATGCTTTGAAATACTATTAATGGCATTGCATATACTTTATAACTAAAAATACATTTTAATAGCACAATAAAATGTATACAATTGAAATCCCTCAAAATTTTTAGAATTTTAATCTCATGTACCGGACTTGATACAGAGAAAGGAAATAGTTCTAATGAGAATCTGTATATATATATTTTAATCATACTTCCAAGAAATTATATTTCCATATTATAGAAATATAATTTTACACAAGCTTAAGCAGCTTGAACTAATTAATTGCTAATTCCTTAAAACCCAGAAATATTGAAACAGTAAAGTTGTTATGTAAAACTATTAATAACACTGCTCTGCAGGAAAAAAAAAAAAAAAATGGAGTTCTGATACCATTCTTTCTGATTCTCATGTAAAATGACCTCCTGAATCCGAGTATGGATCCCATTTTGTCAGACACCCACCGTTTTCTAGAAATATCACCCCCTCCCTCAATTTCTTTCCCTCTTCAATAATTTTATGACCATGAATTTGATTTGAAGAATGAATAATAATTAATTTAACACCTAAAAATTATATATACACATATGTATATAAAGTTTAAAAAATTACATTAATAACAGATTAAAAAAATGTAAGATACATAATGCTTAATTTCAGTGGTATATCCTCCCCCCCCCCCACCAAAAAAAAAAAAAAACCCTTGCCATAAATGTCCATGTTTTACAAATTTCCAATTCTGTCGCCCCTCAGAAGATATTTAACAGTTAAAATAATCCTCCCCCCCTTCCTAAAAATCAAATTTATAGCCATAAAATCACCAAAAAATGATAAAAAATAGGGGGCCATTCCTAAACATCTTTGGGTTATAGGGTATGGGCGTCAGATTCGAAATCAGGAGGTTATTTTACATAAGACTATGTTGAAATGGTGTTAGAGGCAATTTTCATGCCGGGCAATATAATCTTTAGATAATGTTATATTATCTTTTAAATTCTCATTTAAAATTACTAATTTTATATTAAGGATATAAGAAAAAGCGTGCGTGTTAGTTTTTTAAGGAAGAAAGAGTTACCTTAATGCAGTTTTTACTTCAAAATAAAGGACATTTTTTTCTTTGTTAAGTTGACGTTCAAACCTATTCAAATTCAAAGTACAATAATTACCTTGTCTTGGATTGTGATATCGGCAAGAAAAGGGACATAAGACAAAAATAGCAAAATTGAGTTCATTTAACTGAAAAATGTGTATGAGGTTCCCCAATGGGCACGAAAAGCATCATATCTTTATCTCACAATTTACCCACATGAGATACATTTATGTCAGTTTTATTGTAGGCTAATCAATGCTTTATTTTTATCCTTAGGCTGATTTTTCAATCCAACTTTTCCGATGTGCGATATAATGCAATCCTGAGCAAATACAAATAATCTGATAGACGTATCCTCTATGCAGGGCTCTCAGCAGTCACAATTTTGATAACCACTTTTTTTTCTTTTAAAGTATTTATTAAGTTTTAAGTAATTATTATTAATCATTTGTAGTATATATATCTTCGAAAGAATAATACAAAGATTGCCTTATATAAAAAAAGGTATTCTAAACAGTGATTGCTGAGAACCCTGCTGTATGCTTCATTTATAGAAACTACGATTGGAATAATTAAATAACTGTTCAAATATCAACTAAAATATTTAGAATATCAACTAGAAGAATAAAAACATGAATTAAAAAAAAAAAAAAAGATAGTAATTAACAAACTAGTAAAGATATGAATCCAGTAAAAGTTATAAATAGGGGAAGAGGGGGGACATTGGGACACTTTTTATAAAAGCATATTATTTTCCAATTTATAAAAGTTTTGATGCTTTTGTGCATTTTTATTTAAATACTTGTGTTATTGGTCACCTTTTAAATGTGTAATGAGCGTCGTTAAATGTGTTTTGCAAACAGAAATAATTAAAACATAACTTATGCAAAAATGTCCCAATGTTCCCCGTGCAGGGGCAGATTGGGACAACACTGATTTAATGATGGGGCACTTTGGGACAACCATCTTTTTATTTATCTAATTACAATATTGCAAAATATTTTGCTAAAGTAAATGAAAGGCTTTCAAAACAATGAATTTGATACAATAACAAATAGTAATAAAGTAGGTAATTATGAAAAAATGAAATTGTTATGAAGCATTACTACATATTCATATCTTAACACACATCAAAACCCTGCAAGTCTACACAAAACTTTAATGTTATGTAAGATCTTGTTGATGGCATAGTTAAGTTGAGAACATGATATTAAATAATCTTTCAACAAGAGTTCTTGTTCAGCTGTGAATATTTGTTGAGATGTATATTTGGATTGAAACTTATAATTTATATTTGTAGTACACACTCAATCTTATTTTCTCTCATTTTTTTTCAATCTATTAAATAATGTAGATTTTGGTATATAATATTTAATTGCAACTTCCCTCACAGAAAGTTTATCTTTGATTATTTCATTTATTGCCTTTTCTATATTTCCTTCTGAAATTTTAGTTCTTTCAGTTTTTGGCTTATAATTTCTAATCATTTTCTATTTATTTAAAGAATACCTAGAAAAAAAATTAATACAATTAGCTTATATGTGCAAAAAATAAGTAAATAAATAAAAATATATTGGTGTTAGAAATGAATGGGCCATTGGAGCAGTCCCAATGTGCCCCATGCATTGGTGTCCCAATGTACCCCATCAGGTCATTTTCAAAACAAATGTGTAGGTCTAATTTTCTAGAGCATATGGGCTAATGATCTATAGTGGAAATGAAAGCTTAATGTTTATAAAAACACATAGTACTTTTAAAATTAAAATATTTATTTCCTATTACCTAAAAAATCAACATTAGTTTACTTGAAAAAAATTACTTTTCATATGATAAAATAAACTAACCTTGTTCACAGGCAGCAGACTTGAATGATTGAGTTGAAATCACAAATATGAAGATGTACTACTAAGTGCCATCTGTTGTGATTTTTTACAAATTTTATTTTGCAATTATAAAGGGATAAAAGCCTTTGTCCCAATGTGTCCCGTGTCCCAATGTACCCCCTTCTCCCCTACTAGCTAATTTGTCTTATAACTCCTGAAAAAATATAATATATACATATAATCCTTTTGATAATAAAAGGAAATATTAGGTGATTTTGTTTCTGTTTCTCGGCTTTCACAATGTCTTAAAATCACAAAACTAAATTTAAAACTGGTGTAAAATCAATATTTAAACTTTAAAACTTCTTCACAAACCATATATTTTAAGCCAGCACAACCAGTTTCGAAAGGATTTAGCCTTTCTTCATCTGGTGCAAAAAAACACGTGCTACTGCCTTGAAGGCAAAAGCAACGGTTATTCTGGCTTAAAATTTATAGTGTGTGAAGAAGTTTTAAAATTTAAATATGTTTTAAAATATTATTTTTATATTATATAGATATTTCTCGGCGTTTACTATTAATATATATATATATATATATATATATATATATATATAGGGGAGAGTAGGGATGGGTGGGACATTTTTGGCAAAAATATTTTTTACAAATTTACTTTTACTGGTACAGCACTGTAAGTTTCAGTGAAACAAATTAAAACACTTTAACAGCTTTTAAAAATATAAATTTGACGGCAATTATTAAAATATTAATTTCATAAGCAATTAACAAAGTCATAAAAATGTCCCATCCCTCCCTACTTAACAGCTTTTAAAAATATACATTTGATGGCAATTATTAAAATATTAATTTCATAAGCAATTAACATAGTCATGAAAATGTCCCATCCCTCCCTTATATGAGGGAGAGATGGGAAGGTTTATAAAGTTAAAATAAGTACATAATATACTGGCATACTATGAAAAATGACAAAAACAGTGGATCACTATGTATGTAAGGTTAATTAATTATTAATAGCATCTAATTTTATCCAACATTAGAATATAATGTTACCTGTTTAAATAAAATTTTCAAATGCTCGATTAGTTCATCATTTTTTTTTTTTTTTACTTCTAGCAGAGAAACTATTGTTTTTTGTTCAAATATTTCAAATTAAGTTTTTGTTACATTTACTTGTTTTGTGGTTCTCTGAACATTAATAAGGTTTTTAATGGCTAGTCTGTGTGTGTTATCAGCATACCTCAAGAACAAATATTACCAAGAAGTGCTAACTGTAATTGATGAATATAATTTCTTTTCTATATTTTATCATTTTCAGGAAAACTGCTCAGGAATGAAAATTAATTCCTCATACATATATGGGAAATAAAGTATTTTTAAAAGTTAAAAGGGTAGACAAAACTCGTGTGAGTGCCACATCAATTATTTTCCATGATTTTGAATTTGTTTCGTGCATTTTCTCTTCCATCTACTCATACATTTGCCTCTTGATATTCTCTGTTTATGGAGTATCAAAATCTTCATTCTTCTTCATTTTCTTATACGGCCCATCCCTCCATGAACTGCTCTGTCCCATCACTCCCTTATCATTATTTAAAAAAAAAAAATAATTTAATATTAGACATATGCAACGTTTAGGCTTAATTTAGCTACTAATGCATAAAAGTTATATTATTAGGTATATAAAATATGAAAAGTAATTATGCTGACATCAGTGAGTGACGTTAAAAACTTGCCTTGAAAATTAAGGAATTGTTTACTTTTGGTGTTATAAAATAGTCATTTTGTTACATAAACTTACAGAATTCTCACACTAAAATGATACATAGCTACGGATATGGGGCTGTAGTTACTTCACCGGGTGGAAGTGACAGAAATTAAATACATTGTTTATTTTAAGAATAATTTTAGGTGTCCGATCCCTCCCGACCTTCCCCTGTATATATATATATATATATATATATAATAAAGTATAATAAAATAAAATAAAAGTAATACTTCAAGGCATTTGTACAATCAACTGAAATCTAGATATCCGTCTCCAGAGAATGTTCTTGTAATAAAAATTACAGGTTTTATATCTTTTGCGAGAAATAATAAATTTCATTTGATAGTATAAATGTTTATTTTTATTTATTTATTTATTTTTAAGGGAGATACAATATATTTTATTTATTTTCCAAATTAAAATAAATGGTAAATTTAGAAAAATAAGTGAATTCTCAGTATTTTTGTTAGAAAAATAGTTAGATATTTTAATTTCGGAAATCTGAGTTTTTTAAAGAAAATCCTAACCACCACTAATATTTATGCCTAAAGCAGAATTCGAACATGACACTTTTAAATTCCAGTACAAACATGGACATTCGCATTTGTTTGAAATCTACTTTAAACCGTAGGTTCCAGTGTAATAATGCCCCCACCCCCCGCACCTAAAAAAAAAAAAAATCTTTATAGCAATCCCCCCCCCCTCCTTTCAAACTTTTAACTCAATATTTTATCACCTTCCAAAAGATATAAGAGAATAATATAGCTTTGCATTACAAAGTAACATTCTCAGGCAAGTTCTTTTTATGAAAGCAATGCTGCCAGCATTTTAATTTATTCGAAGTATTTTTAGCCCCGCCTTTACTTCATATCACCTATTTTTTAAGAGTAATTTTTTTTCTATTTTATTGTAGTTACACACCGGAGAAAGAATTTCTATAAAGTACTGCGAAATAAAGCTGGAGTAAATTAAAATGTTGGTAGCTATGCTAAAAGTAGTTTGACTACATGCACACACACTTAGAAATATATATATATATATATATATATAGAGAGAGAGAGAGAGAGAGAGAGAAGGAATCTAGAAGTTCAACTTAAATTTATGTTGCCAGTCCAACTACTATGATAACTTCGACAAAATATGCAATAGATATTTAATGGATTTATCTAATTAAAATTTACGAGAATGAATAGCGTCTAGGTCAGGATTTGAATCTAAGACTTTTGCGTTAACGATTCAAACGCTGTACCAACTGAAGAATCGTGAATGAGAAATGACCTACATGATTTGCTGATAACACAGTTGATTTTATTTACTTATTTATTTTTCTCCATTTCTTCTGCCAATACAAACACAGTACCATGATAGAAATTCATTCAATTTTAATTCCATAATTACTGGATAGTAATGAATAACACTGCTCTGCAAGAAAAAAAAAATAAATAAAAAAATAAAAAAATAAATAAAAATATAAATAAATTTCGAGATCTGATACCATTTTTGCTGATTCTAATGTAAATGACCTCCTGAATCCGAATATAACTCGCATTTTGCCCAGTCACCCACAGTTTTCTAAATACACCATTCCCCACTCAATTTCTTTCCCTGTTCGATAATTTTATTACCATGAATTTGATTTGAATAATGAAAAAAAAAATAATTTAACACCTAAAAAAGAAAAAAATAAATAAATAAAGTTTAAAAAATAACATTAATAACAGATTAAAAAAATATAATATATGTAATGCATAATTTCAGTGGCAAATACCCCCCCCCCCCCCACAAAAAAAAAAAAAAAAAAAAAAACTTGTCGCAGATATCTATGTTTTAGAATTTTCCAACTCTGTAGCCCCTCAGCAGATATTTAACGGTTAAATAATCCTTCCATCTCCTAAAAATCAAATTTATAGCCACAAAATCACCAAAAATGATAAAAATAGGGGTCCATTCCTAAAAAATTGTGATTGATAGGGAAAAATGGGCGTCCTATTCGGATTCAGGAGGTCATTTTACATAATAATATGCTGAAATGGTGTCAGAGGCAATGTACCTGCGGAGCAGTGTAATTAGAAAAATAATTTTGATCATTTATGCAATAAATTTTTAATATGTTGGTTGATATTTTACAACAACGAAAAGGGATCAGGCCAAGTTCAGACCTAGATCCTCTGAGTTAATGTCCTAACGCTGTCTCACTCTTCGCTCCTGTAAAAATTTATTTATTTAATACACCAAAAATTATTGTATAAATGGTGGAACTTATTATCTGAAATATCTAATTGCCATCAAACAGCTATGGAGTTAAAATAAATAATTTTCTTCTAAGACTGAGTTCGTATTCCCAAAACAGACAAAGTGAAAATTTTTAACTTTCATATGAACGAGCCATGTGAGTTATCATCCTAGAACTTAGTTGAAAGAGGGTTGGGAGTTAACATAAGTGCCCAAGTTCAAATTCTTGACAAAATCATTTTCTGTTCTTGTAAAAATTAATTTGGATAACTCACCAAAAATCTACATAAAATGTGATTGATCGTCCCAGAAATAAGAATGTATTAAGTTATCTACATCAGGTTAAGAGCGTAGAATAACTATCTTCTCCAACAGCCAAAACCCATTTTATTCTATAGGGAAATTTATTTATAGAATTAATCATTACCTTATGTATTTTTTTTAAATCCATTTTCATACTGGGAAAATTCACAATATTTAAATTTGTACATGTTTTATAAAAGTAGTTTCATAAAGTTTTCATTTTTTACTTTAAAAATACGAAAAATTAAACAATTGCATTTTTCGCTTCTTTTTGTGTACGGAGGAGTCATTGAAATTTAAAAGATAAATTTTTAGAAAAACGAGAACGTATTTAACGGTTGTGGTTTTTCCAAAAGTGAAAAAGGAATTTAAATAAATACATTAGGTTATGAGTCATTCTGTAAATAAATTTCTGCATAGAATAACATGAGCTTTAGCTGTCGACGAAGAATGCAATGGCATTAAAACCATGTTTGATAAGCAATATTTGCTTCATGTATGCTGTAGAGTAGAGAAGAGGATTATTTCTTCGCAGCTGGCTTCCGGCGACGATAAGTAGAAAGTTCCTTTGCGTTTGATGTAGAATCGGCAGTAAAAGTATCCGAGCACTAGCAAAAATTCCTACGTAAAAAAATTACACTTAATATAGTTTTGTTAAATAAATCCTTGTTGAGTTCTGTTCTTAGTCAGTCTATGAACATGATTCGACAAGAACTTATTTAACAAAACAGTATTAAGTGTACTTTTTTTACATAAGAATTTTTGCTAGTACTAGGGTACTTTTGCTGCTGACTGTATCATGTTAAAAACATGCTTGGCAAGTAAAATTTGATTCACGTTTGCTGCATCAAGTATAATTCATAATTGATGCATCAAGTATAATTCATAATTGATGCATCAAGTATAATTCATACTTGGTTCATCAAGTATAATTCATACTTCATGTGTATTACTTGATTCATATGAGCTGTGGAAAACTTAGTGCATGCTTGATACATATCACTGGATTCATGTTTGAACTATCAAGTCTAAAGCAAGTGGGACAAGTGTAAACTAGGATTCTTGATCTTGACTTGCATTAAACTTACAGGCTTGAGATGTCAAGCTCGATGCAAGTTTCTTGACTTGAGTTGTCAATGTTGATGATAGCTTAATGCAAGTTCTCTGTGCTGTCTGGGTCGGTTTCATTGTAAGAACATTTTTTATTTTTTCATCCTTAAGTATATAAAATACAAATATTTTTACTATATTGTGAATGTTTTCACTTTTCGCTTCACTGTTTGTATGTTTTATATAGAATGCACCCATGTTTTGGAGTTAGAATATTTTTTATCTCATTTACCCTGCATTTCCAATCCTTTTGCGATTTATCCGCGATTTACATCATCCGTCAAAACGGAGCCCCTCAATTCCGCAATCGGGAATATAGTGAACAGTTTTCAATTTTGAATAATTGCTTTACATAATTCAATTATTCATACTTGATAAGTACTAAGCTTTCGGAATGTTGAGTGGAGCCATTTTTATTTTTAGAGTTTTATGGAGATTTATTTTTAATGATGTATTTACATTTTAAAACATCTATTGTCGTCGTGGTGGCACTACAGCGTCTAGATTAAACAGTGTGGAAATCGCCTATAATCGTGATGTTAAAATAATGCTACAAAAATTAAGCTTCCCCAGATGTCACTGTGATCGAAGCTTTTGCTCAGATTGAAGACCTGATTGGCTTTTCCTAGTTTCGTCAGATCAATCACGTGCTCAAATCACATAATTAACCAATAAGGAAAGGGCATGTTTACAAACAAACGCTCTGTCAATCAATCTTTGCCACTCTCGAGGGGCAAAAGATCAACCTGTATTGGTGGAAATGCCAATGTTATGCCACTTTACCTATAACTTGACTGCGAGTGACGTCACCTGCCCTTTCCTTATAGGAAGCGTCGGATTTAATGTCGTGACACTAGCTTCGATTACAATGACATGTGGTGAGAGGCTTAATTTTTTTAGTGCAATTTCATTTGCCGTTTTCGGGGCTTACTTTATTCGCATCGAGATCATCTCGAGATCGAGAGTAACGTCATCATCACGTACCGAAACGAAACCTGAATACCGTTTTCTCAGTTTGCTACTTTATTCCACATTTTTCGAGATGGTGTGGCATACAGCCCCCCTTCCAATTAATTAAAGTTGGCCAGACCTTAATCTCTACACAGAGCAGGTGTGCTGATACTTACAATAGTTTGGCTCCAGACTGTCTCGAACTGTGACACTAAAGTACACAAAGAAGCTGCCCTGCTAGCACGCCCTGATGGTCGTGAGAACAGCGGAGTTTCCGAGGGATTTCTTCGGCCAGACGGGAAGGCGCCCGCCCGCTCAGCGAATGAGGGAGGAGCGCGGGTTGCCATCGAGAGAAAGAGTTTTCGCCAGGAGCAGCGCTGGAAGCAGAGAGTCGGGGATTCGTATCTTGTCTTCAGCCAGAGAAGGTCGGAGGGTTTTTTTTTCTTGTCTCGTTTTACCAGGAGAGGTAGCGAGACACTTAGTGATTTTTTTGTGTTCCTCTAGGAGCAGAGAACACAGTTCAGCTTATTTTCTGTCACCGGCGAAGGTGTGCAGGTCAGCTCGTAAGAGACTTTTTACTTTAAATTATCCTAGGACTGGATTATAGCTTTTCTGTACCTGGAACGGTGCAAGTATTGTTTCAGTAAATCAAATTTAGGAGCACGGAGATCCACTGAAACTGTTTGTTAAGATCATCAACTCAACTATCGATCCATGCTGTATCTACTATCCATTGTATATAATCATCCAACTTCAATATTGTAACTAACGGTTGTACATAGAATCTTGTTTAAATTTTAATTAAATTAATTTTCTTATTTATAACCACGGGATTTTCTTATTCGCTACCAGAACCCTCGCCGGAAAGTCCGAAACGCCACAGCTATACTAACTTGGTGGCAGCGCTAGAGGGATGTTGGAGAAATAATACACTGTCTGAAGAAGTACGGACGATAGAAACGTGATAGACTCAACGGAAGGATAGACGCAGTGGAGTACGTCAAACCATCAAATCAACGGAGGATACATCTACGTCGCATCGACTAGAATCTCTAAGACAGAGAGGAGAGCCCTCAGCCTGAATTATCCGGAGCCCATCCCGAATTCCATACGGAGTGCCGATCTGAGAGCCCATCATAAGTGCCAGAAGGAAGGACGGAACTCGAGCAACGACAAAAAAACAGGGGTGAGTCAAACTTTTCTAGTGAGGCTGTAAAATTTTTGTTATTTAAGGTATTAGATGATAAATGTATAAAGTTAAAAGTTATTTAGAAATTTATTAAGGGGGAGTAAACCTTAAATTAACATTGTTTTTGGAAAAATTAAAAATGTGGCATATCACAAATATTAGAAACTCTAAGTAAAAACAGGGAGGAATTTAAATTATAGGTAAATTTAATTTAAATATAACTCATATTTGTTTAGTTTGGAAAAATATTAATTGATTTGCACATATTTGATTATCTTGATTTAAATGAGAAAGATTATATCTGAAAACAGATATTATTTGAGAAAACAAAAAGGGTGTTAAAATATCTTGAGAAAGATAACACAGTAATTTCATATTGTTTTGTGTAATTTATGAAAATTAAAAGTGAATCAAATAAGTTACGGAAAGAGGTTTCTCTCCTGGAAAGGGTTGTGATTTCAAATATTTCAAATAATGTGTAGAATTGAATATTAAGTTTTAATTATTGGAATCGTGTTGTATTGGAATTTTATACACCCCAAAAATTTGCAAAATTGAATTATAGGTTTTATTAGTGTAATTTTGTATATGTATTTTTTGGAATTGGGTAAAATTGTAAGAATTGTGTAAAATTGTTAGGAATTGTGTAAAAGTGTTAGGTATTGTGTAGAAATTATTTTTGGGAATTGTGTAAGATTAAATTGTGAAGTTAGAATTAGGTAAACATGTCAGAATTAGGGCAGTATAGGAAAGCGGAACTGCAAGAGCTCGCAGTCGAATTCGGAGTGATCGTTGAAACTTCGGATAGGATAAGTGATATCATAGGGAAAATTCGAAAGTCTCCAGACTATGATAAAGACCTAGCCCTATCTCAAATTAAGTTAATACGGGAGGATATCTTAGAAAGAAAGGCGGAAGAGAAAAGGTGTTAGTTAGTTGGTGTTAGGGATTAAGGCCGATTGACAACACTGGGGTCCTAGGCCTGAGGGGGAGTGCCTTCCGTGGAGGTCTTTCTAAGGGGTCCTAGCCCGTATTTACGCAAGTTTCGGAGGAAACCACGGAAAACTCCGAACGGCTAGGCCGACGAGCGCGACCGGGGATCGAACCCGGAACCTCACGTCTACCAGCTTTGAGCGCAGAACCGCTCAGCCGCTGGTGGGCCGGAAGAGAAAAGGAATGCGGAAAAGATTGCGGAAAGGGAGGCTAAAGAGAAAAAAATCGCTGAAAGAGAAGCGGAAAGGAAACATGAATTAGAGTTAGAAAAACTCAAAATAGCCCAACATTCAGAAACAGTAAGTCTAGCTTCGACTCGTAGCGAACGCCCCAGCCGACAATCACTAAAATCGGTTATGCAAAAATTTGAACCGGAGAAATCGGACATGGCATTATTTCTTGCGTTATTCCAAAGACAAGCTAGGAAGTTAGAAATAGATGACGAGGATCTAGTGACTAATTTATTAGCTTTATTGCCCGTAGAAATCGCGGAATTAATCTTAAAAGAACCCCAAGAAATTAGTGATGATTTTGAGAAAGTCAAACAAATGCTATTAGATCGATTTAAATTAAGTCCGGAAAATTTTAGAATTAAATTTATGCAACACCAAAAACAACCGGGAACTCTTTGGCATGATCTAGCTTATGATTTAAATACATATTTAAATGGGTGGTTAGAGGGAGTAAAAGTAACAAATTTTGAGGATCTAAAGAAATTAATGGTGGCCGACCAGTTAAAGAAACGGGCTAATTTCGAAATGAAAGATCATTTCATAGATTCGTGGAGCTCTCTCAATGAACCGCGAGAGTTAGCTAAGAAGTTTGACGCGTACGAGTCAGTTCGCAGAAATAATAAGAAAAGTTGGACCCCGAAACCACCACTAGAAAAGAAATTAGATAAACCTCGTACCTTTGATAAAAATAGGGTTGAGAAAAATGCCCCAGAACAAAAAAATTGGAGGGATAAGTCTGATCTGACGGAAAGATCTAAATTATTTGAGGCCCGAAAACCTATTGTTTGCTATGTGTGCTCTTCCCTCGATCACATTAAGCCAAATTGCCCAGTCTGAAAAAGCAGACAAGAGGAGGCTGAAAAAGTAAATCACGTAGGAGACGCTGAGAATTTAAACCCGGCTTTTGAACCTTATTTAAGTGAAGCCAAGATAAATGAGGAAAAGTTTACCATTTTACGTGATTCTGGGACGTGCCTCGATATTGCCCCTCATAAAATAATTTCTAATGAGCAATTAAACGGGGAAACCGTGTGGGTTAATGCAACTTTAGCCAACGAAGTGAGATGTCTACTCATAGCCAATATTGAATTAGAAATTGGGGGAATAGGGTTAATTAATACGAAAGCTGCGGTAGCGGATAAGGAAGTTCTCATGGATTATTATTTACTGGGAAATGAGACGCAGAAATTAATCGAGAGAAAAAAACAAAAACCCGAATTAATCCATGCAGTCGAAACGCGAGCGAAAAGGCGTAAAAACGAAACTGCGCCAAAAACCAGTCTGGCGAGTGAAAGCGCTGGGAATGATCAGGGAGAGGCAGAAATGTCACCAGAGAGCGAGCCTACGGAAAATCAGGGTACGGAAGAATCAATTTTCCTCCCCGAGTTAGAGTAGGATAGGATCACCGCTCTGGCGGACGTTGGGAAAAACGAGTTTCGCCAAGAGCAGGAAAAAGATGAAAGCCTGACGGAGTTGTGGGCGCGCGCGAAAGAGGAGAAATCGAATTTAACAATAGATCAAGGTTTGCTGTACAGAATTGCTACAGATCACAGAGGAGAAAAAAGACGTCAGCTAATTATTCCGCGGAAATATAGGAATGAAATTTAGGATCTTTGTCACAGTTTAATATCCGGTCATGTGGCCATGACTAAAACTAAGGATAAATTGTTGCGATATTTTTTCTGGCCATTAAAGAGGCTGAAGCCTATGTAAAATCGTGTGATCCTTGTCAGAAAATTGGAAAGGCAGGAGAGCAAAAAAAGGCCCCTCTTAAACTTGTTCCCATTATTACTGCAATTTTTACGTATATAAACTGTCATATTGTGGGACCACTCCCACCTTCGGAAAATCAAAATAAATATATGTTCACGGCTATGTGCTTAGCATCGAGGTATCCAGAGGCTATCCCGATACCCGATTCAAGGTCGGAAACAGTGATCGACGCGTTAAAGATAGTATTTAGTAGAATGGGATTTCCGAAAGTAATCCAAACAGACTTAGGGGCTTGTTTTATGAGTAACTTAACCTCAACTTTCTTAGAAAAATTTGGAATTAAAATAACTCACAGTAGTGTGCACCACCCACAGACAAATTGCATTGAGCGTTGGCATCGTTCAGTTAAACGGTTATTGAAGGTAATCTGTTTAGAAAGTGGAGAAAGTTGGGAGAGGAGTTTACCCTATGCTTTGTTAGCTTTGCGGACGGTAACACATGAATCAACGGGATTCAGCCCAGCCGAGTTGGTTCATGGGAGAAATCTGCGAACCCCGGTAACCCTGCTATTTAAGAAATGGACAGAGCAGGAAGAGGAGCAAAACCCAGTGACGGAGTATGTTTTCGAATTGATAAACAGACTACAAAGGTGTCAAGAGCTCGCAGGGGAGCAGATGGAGGAAAAAAGGGACAAACGCAAAATCTGGTATGACAGAAATGCGGTAAATCGGAAATTTAATCCCGGGGACAAAGTGCTGGTTTTAGCCACAAGTAAACCCAATAAATTATCCGTATCATGGATAGGGCCAGGCACTATTGAGAGTCAAATGTCAGAGACTAATTATATTGTAAATGTACCGGACAGCCGCGAAAAGTCGCAAATTTATCATGTCAATTTACTAAAACCTTACGTGCAGAGAGCAGAAATCGTAAATGTATTAATAGAGGAAAATTGGGATAATAAAACGACGGAGGCAGACTTAGAAATACCTTATCCTATAACTGACCCGGAAGAATTTGACCTCAATATGGTAATTAGGGACAGTAATTTAGGAAGTCGTTGCACAAAAGCCCAACAGGAGCAATTAGGAGCATTACTAATTAAACACAAGAAAGTGTTTTCCAATATTCCAGGCCGAACGAATTTAATTGAGCATGATATTGAATTGACTAGTGATAAACCCGTTAGAATGAAGCCATATAGGACGTCACCTCGACAAACCGACATCCTGAAATCCGAAATCCAGCGTATGTTAGAATTGGGCATAATTAAGGAAGGGGAGTCAGATTATACCTCGCCTATGATATTAGTAGAGGCCCTTGGCAGAGAACCCCGCCCGTGCGTTGATTATCGCAAGTTAAATGAGATAACTCGTGCCGAATTTTTCCCTTTGCCTAACATAGAAGAGAGGGTAGAGCAAGTGGCAGCATCAAAATTTATTACCGTGATTGACTTAACTAAAGGCTATTGGCAAATACCTTTAACCCCTAACGCACAACGTTTAGCGACATTTGTAACTAGTTTCGGTTCATATCAACCTTTGGTAATGCCATTTGGACTTGTCTCCGCCCCGTATAGGTTTTCAAAATTCATGAGTATTCTATTAAAGGGACTAGAAAGTTTCTGTTTGCCTTACCTTGACGATATGACTATCTTTTCTAATTCATGGGAAGAGCATTTAGAACATTTAGATATAGTTCTAAAGCGGGTAACCAAGGCAAAATTAACCATTAAATTAGCCAAGTGTAAATTTGCCCAGGAGACGGTCAAATATTTAGGGCATGTTGTAGGGAAAGGAATTAGGAAACCGTCCGAGATTAAAATTAAGGCCATTACTGATTTCCCAGCTCCAAAATCAAAAACGGAAATTAGAAGGTTTTTAGGGATGTGCGGGTATTACTCCCGATACATAAAGAACTATGCAATAATAGTAGAACCGCTGACCCGAACTTTAAGAGGGAAAACGAAAAAGGAAAAAGTAGACTGGAGTCCCGAAATGGAGAAGGCTTTTAGGGAGTTAAAAGATAAACTCACCCGTGACCCAGTACTGTACGCTCCTGATTATACTAAGGAGTTTATTATTCAAAGTGACGCCTCAGATAAGGGGATAGGTATTATCATGGCTCAAAGGCAAGGAGATGAAGAACATCCAATTCTGTACTTAAGTCGAAAATTTACTAATGCAGAGAAAAACTATAGCACAACCGAAAAGGAATGTGCTGGGATCATTTTCGCAGTGAAAAAGTTAAAACATTACCTGGATGGTCAAAAATTTACCATAGAAACTGATCACAACCCATTAATATGGTTAAAAAGAAATGCGGGAAACAATCCCAGATTAATGCGGTGGGCGTTAACCTTGCAGCCCTTTAACTATGAAATCCGACACAGACCAGGAAATGACATTCCTCATGTGGACTGTTTGAGTCGGGTGGATTAAAAGTTATCTGTAAGAAATTTTGTATATAGTTTATTATTATTAGTATTGTTTTTATTATGTTAATTAATTTGTAATTTGAAACTTGTAACTTTAGTGTAAATTTAAGTATTGTTTAGTCAGGAAGATTAGCCTCTCTAGAATTGCTTTGATGCACCCTAACCTAATTTGATTGCAGAGATTTTCTGGAGTTTTTCAACCCCTGAAAACCATCTTAAGGGGGGGGGGAGTTGTGGCATACAGCCCCCTTCCAATTAATTAAAGTTGGCCAGACCTTAATCTCTACACAGAGCAGGTGTGCTGATACTTACAATAGTTTGGCTCCAGACTGTCTCGAACTGTGACACTAAAGTACAAAGAAGCTGCCCTGCTAGCACGCCCTGATGGTCGTGAGAACAGCGGAGTTTCCGAGGGATTTCTTCGGCCAGACGGGAAGGCGCCCGCCCGCTCAGCGAATGAGGGAGGAGCGCGGGTTGCCATCGAGAGAAAGAGTTTTCCCCAGGAGCAGCGCTGGAAGCAGAGAGTCGGGGATTCGTATCTTGTCTACGGCCAGAGAAGGTCGGAGGGATTTTTTTTCTTGTCTCGTTTTACCAGGAGAGGTAGCAAGACACTTAGTGATTTTTTTGTGTTCCTCTAGGAGCAGAGAACACAGGTCAGCTTATTTTCTGTCACCGGCGAAGGTGTGCAGTCAGCTCGTAAGAGACTTTTTACTTTAAATTATCCTAGGACTGGATTATAGCTTTTCTGTACCTGGAACGGTACAAGTATTGTTTCAGTAAATCGAATTTAGGATCACGGAGATCCACGGAAACTGTTTGTTAAGATCATCAACTCAACTATCGATCCATGCTGTATCTACTAGCCATTGTATATAATCATCCAACTTCAATATTGTAACTAACGGTTGTACATAGAATCTTGTTTAAATTTTAATTAAATTAATTTTCTTATCAACTTCTGCTGTGACGGGATTTTCTTATTCGCTACCAGAACCCTCGCCCGAAAGTCCGAAACGCCACAAAGGTCTCGAAAGTGAACAATCGCTATCAAAAAGGAAGCCTACTGTGTTTGCGAGACGTTGTCGAAAGCGAATTGTAGAAGCATTTTTCAATATGGCGTCTACGTTATTTCTGTCACTTTTAATGGATGTCGAACAAAATAGAAGAATTCCGAGAAATTATTTAAGAAATTGATCTTCCAGATGTGAGATTCACCAATCTATTCAGTCTGGATAAAGAAACTGTGATGTTTCTCTGCGACGAAATAAAACCGTCCCATATCATAACTACATACTATCATAAATAATTACTTCATCCTCTCAGTTTTTTTCCTTCATAGTTATTACATTGATATTTTATGTTTTTTTTTCTCTCTTTTGTCTGAATAGTTATGAAAATTACGATGGTTTCAAATTGTTGTTGAATTGTTATATGCTTTGTAATCGTCATTGTTTTCTTTTTTTCAGGACAAGTTTGTTTTCGATTTTAACATTTTTCTAATAGACACTAAATAATCTTTATTTACTTTAACATAAATTTCAAATTAATTCAGATGCCTTAATAGTAATAATAATAAATACTTCGTATATTTTTAAGTGACAAACTTTTTCATCATCTACCTATTATATCTATTTCATTAATATTAAATACCACATTATATAAAAATATAAATATGGCATAAAATTGTTACTTATAACAATATATTTCCTTCATTTTAACTTCGGAAAATTTTTAATCACTCATACTCACACAACAGTTGTTAGCAATTAAATTATTTTCGAATGACTAATATAATTTCTCTTTACTGACTACAATTCCATATTACAGTCGTCAGCAAATAAATACTGCACTTAATACTGTTTTGTTAAAAAAAAAGTCATTTTGAATCATATTCTTAGACAAAGATTTATTTTGAAAAAAACTGTACCATGAAGCACTTATTATAAACATATTTAAAATATACAACCTTTTATTAACCATCTCTCAAAGACATTATTAACTTAGAAAATATACAACATTTTATTAACTTCATGTCTCAAAGACATGAAGTTAATAAAAGGTTGTATGTTTTAAATATGTTTATAAGGATTTATTTAATAGAACAGTATTAAGCATGAAAAATCATGTATAATAGGAGAATTAGAATTTTTTGTTTTTGTGTGCATAAATTGTATATACATGTATGATACAGGGTTCCCATGGGTCAGGGAAAACCCGGAAAAGTCAGGGAATTTGAAATTACTGAGAAAAGTCAGGGAAAATTGTAAATATTGCTCAAAAACCTGGAAAAATGATGATATAAACCTGGAAAATGCTTTTTGAACATTCAACTTATATCACAAATCACGTTACTGTGTCGTCTTTTATGTTTCAAGCTATGTTTTGTTTTATACCGTGAGCTATTTTTTATGTCACTTTTAATTGTACTAATGTGTAGTCACCCCTTGTGCAATTTCTTCACTGTGAAGTAATTTGGAGCTGAGATATGTTTACAAAGGTGTTTTTGCCGTCTGTCCCCCTTTGGGGGCAATGGGGGTAATTTTGATAAATCCGTTACTTTAGGTGTCCATTATGGTGTATGAACAATCCAACCACCAAAATTCGTGACTGCAGTTTCCATAGATTATTCAGGACGAATTTAGCACTAAAAGAGATGTCTCGAGTTTGCCCCCTCATAACCCCCCTCCTACCAAAAGAAAATAAAATATTTGGAAAAATCCTAAGGAAGTCGCATAGCCTTTTTTTAATATCTTTGTTCCATTTTTGGTAGAGTTCTACTCAAAATCAGAAATTTCCAATATTTTCTTCCAAAAATTGATTTCCCCCCTCCCTTCCATTAAAAATCAAAAAATTCTAAATCACAGATAATGTATTATTTGTACTCATGTCTACTCTCCCCGTGTGCAATTTCTTTACTGTGAAATAATTGGGAGCCGAGTTATGTTTACAAATGCGTTTTTTTCTTTTGCCCTCCACAGGGGCAAAGGGGAGTAATTTCGGAAAAGTTGATAGATATAATTTTAAGTTGGGTAAAGACCCAAATCCCTGCGAAGCACCGTTGAATTCCGTTCAGCTGTTCTCAAGTGATACCCAGACAAACATGTTTTTGTCTTCCCCCCCCCCCCCCCTATTGGAGAATGAGGGGAATTTCTTGAATGTTGTAATATGGATTTTCCTGCATATTTTAGATTCATGCACTGCAAGGTAGCGGCAAACAGTGAAGGCTGTTTTTTTTTTCACGTGCAAAAGAGTACATATGTGCATGACAGTAATTGTTACAGAACCGAGTTTTGTAATTCATACACAATAAGGTAACAATCCCAGTGGCAGAAAATTTTGAAGCTGTCTGTGACAGGCTTTTAAAACTTCATAATCTGTCTGCAAAATTTGCGTGTAATTAAGGGTGAAAATGGCTTACACTCAAAAAGACTGAAAGCTGATGAGGGAGGGGCGGGCTTAACATCACTGGTGGTCTTCTGCAACAATGCACAAATACAATTTTACTACAAAACGATACAGTATAAACAAATGTATTCATTCAATTCATCTCATTCTATTAAATATTTTATAGCAATGTTTGATACAACACAATATAAATAATACAAGTATTAGTTTTGATACAGAAATATAGTTTTAGTTTTCATACAGAAATTTTTATAAGTGAATTGTTATCGGAAAGTTGCAGACATATTTTTTCTCAGTGCAGACAAAAACTGTCCGCAAGCCGTTTTTCTGTGTCCGCGACTATGTCGCTGTGTTTCTGCCATTGGGCTAGCAATACAAGTGATATATATATTTTTTTAATTTCTCGTGCATGTAGCTTACAAACATGCTTGAAAGTGATTGCTAAAATAAAGATTTTCTCACACTTTTTAGATTTATAGAAAATATGGTAGCAGCACACTTTTTTTTTTTTTTTTTTTTTTTTAGTACAACAGGACTATTTCTTTCAATCTGGTATTTTGTATCGTTACCAATTTGTAGTGTTCCACTTCGAAAATGCCTTCGAACTTCCTCCATAGTTTATCTTTTTTTTTTATTTATTTATTTATTTTTTTTTTTTTTTCCATATGCGTGAAGCTTACATATATACACTCGTGATAATAATTGCTACGGAATCGAATATTGTAAATTTGAGATTTATACTCAGCCAAATACAATTAAATTTATTAGTACATTTAAGTACTATTGTAACTGGTGTTGTACAGTACCGTAGATACATGTAATAATGTATCAGTACATAAAAATAAATTACAAACAGTTATCTATATATATAAAAGTGTAAACTCACTAATCACCGACTCAACACAGTCATGGCGATTCTATGGAAGTTAAGAGTCGCCAATTTTGGTTACCACGTTGGTTTTAGGACACTGACGCGCACTAAGACTACATGATTTTGTGAAATATCCCCTCATTCCCCCCCTTGGGGAGCAGAAGGCAAAAAACCCCTTTATAAGCATAACTCAACTCCAAATTGCTTCACTGTGAAGAAATTGCAGAGGGAGAGATTAGACTTGAGTACAAAAAAAGTATTTTCTGCAATTTTGGATTTTTAAGAGGAGGGGGGGCAGGGGGTAAAAACAATTTTCGGAGGCAAATTTAGAAAAATACGGATTTTCGAGTAAAACTCTACCAATAATAGCACAAAGATATAGAAACCCGCCAAGAACCTTGAGGATATTTCCAAAAACTCATTTTTTTTTTTTTTCGATTTTTTTTTTTTTTTTTTTTTTTTTTTTTGGGAGGGGGGGGGGAGTTACAAGAGGACAAATTCGAGCCACATTTTAGCACTGAATTCGTCCGGGGAAATCTATAGGAGCTGAGGTCACGAGTTTTAGTGTGTGGCTTATTTTCGTGTTCCCAACACCCATTATAATGAAATTTTGCATAAGGAGCAATACACTCGTTTCCAAGTATAACTTTGCTTCAAATTATCTGAACAAATTGAATTTTATGTGTGGGTTGTTTATGCCTCCACAACACAAACAGTAAAGCGATTTTACGAAATTTCTGCCCCCCCCTTTTAAAGGAGGGGGAGGCAAAACACGAATATAAGAGTAATTTTGCTCCAAATTATCTGAGAATAACGATTTTTTGATATGTCGATTGGTTATGCGTAATCAAGACACACACTATAAAGGGATTTTGTAAAATTCCACCTTATTCGCCTTGGGGTTGGGGAATCACGTTTCCATGCAAAACTCTGCTCCAAACTATCCTAGGCGATTTTTTATGTGCTGGCTGGTTATAAGTTCCCAACATGCACTATACAGGGATTTTGTGAAAATTCCCCTCCCACCCCTTTCAGGGCGAGGGGGTGGGAGAAAAAACACGTTTTAAAGAGTATCTTCTCCAAATTATCTCAGGTAGGCAATTTTTTTATATGTCGATTGGTTATGCGTACTCAAACACACAAACTACAAAGGGATTAATTGAAATGCCATGCTATCTCCCCTTGAGGGTTGGGGGGTGGGGGTGGGAGGGGGTAAAAACATGGTCATCAGAACATGTAAATATAATAAAAGCTCACATTCAAAAATTTGACCCTAAAACAATACTTTCTCGACCCTATGGGTAAGAGAAAGTAAAAAACAGGAACGCAGCATTTGAGCAAAATCAATTTAAAAGTAACAACGTACTGGATAACCTATATCAAAACTGCTGTAAATGTCTCTCACTCTCATGTGAATAAATTGTGAGAGCGAGATGCGATACTCTTCGTGCATGTTGGGCCACTTCATATACATTTTTCAGTAACAACCCAGCAAAACCTGGGATGATGGCCAACACGAGGCCAAGTGTTGGCTGCCAACAGTAACAGCTGCTGGCCCGTTGGTGGCAAAAGTTAAGGTGCCGAAGGGAATATGTACGCCGGCCATCAGATGGCCGCATTCGGCCGATCCACTGCTGGCAGCCTGCAGTACGATCGGAATAAGTCAGTGGGCCACTGATGGGTCATTACTGGCAGCGAGCTATCGGTTAAAAAAAGGTTGGGGGCCACTGATGGCAACCAACAATAGGTTAAAAATCGTTAGTGGGCCAGTGTCGGGCCACCTAATAGCAAACATAATTTTTTCGTATTGTTGCTGCAAGCCTTCAGTGGGCCAGTTGTGGCAAACATAAATAATTATATTACTCCGGGTGTTTTTGTTGGCCCTTTATATTTTCCCATTAACGGCCCTCTTCATCTACCGTCGCCGGAAGCCCGAGCCAATGTTATTCTATGGGGAAATTTTCTTTACAAATAACTCATTAACTAATACATATTTTTAAATTCTGTTTTCACATTCAAAAAATTCCCAACTGTTAAATTGACCGACCTTTTTTAAAAATGTATTTTTTAATTTTTAATATTTTATTTTGAAATTGCAAAAGGAAAAAATTTCACACATCGAAAATTCGTATTTTGCAGCTTCAAAATAAAATATAAAAAATTAAATAATTTTTTAAAAAAGGTCCGTCAATTTAACAACTTGAAATTTTCAGAATGTGAAAACAGAATTAAAAAATATGTATTAATTAATAAGTTATTTGTAAAGAAAAATTTCCCATAGAATAACATTAGCTTCGGTTTCCAGCGGCGGTGAGTGAAGAGGGCCCTTAATGGGCCAATAGTGATTTGGTTATGACTATTATTTTATTTATTTATTTATTTATTTATTTATTGTGATACCTTGCATTTTATTAATGCTAATTTCTATGCATCCAATATTTAATTTGGTTTTGTAGCAACAGAGGGTGATCAAACTATTATTATTTTTTTTTTACACTTTTTTTATCTTGATTAAAAAAAAAAAAAAAAAAAAAATGCTTGACTAAATTATTTTGAAATGCAGACATGTAAAAACGTTAAAGAACTCACATTTTCTACTATCGATTTGGTCCAAAGTTCAATTAAGGGACCAGCTATAAATTAAAGTAAAGCACAAATATTTTGGATCACCCTGTGTCATAAAAAGCTACAAATGACTTGTAACTTGAACACATTATTGCTCTTACTATATACAGTGAAACCTCTCAAGTTGGACACCACTCTAAGTTGGACGCTTTTTCTCGGAACGGAATGTATCCATTAACATTATGTCTAACCCCTATAAGTTGGACACCTCTCTAAGTTGGACACTTTTTCTTGGAACCGTAGGTGTCCAACTTAGAGAGGTTTTACTGTACAATGTTTGTAAGTTTTTGTATGGGAAATACACAATTTTTTAGGCATATATATATATATATATATATATATATATATATATGCCTAAAAAATAATATATATATATGCAATATATATATATATATATATATATATATATATATATATTATTGCATTTTTGGCAATTTTTTTGCTTATATCAAGAAGGAATTTTCACAAAATTTTACAAAACTTGCAGAAAAATTAATAAAACATTAAAGAAACATTATTCTGAAACATAAAATTCATATGTGTAATTTTCGAGGAGATTTGAGCATTTACATTAATTTTTATTTATTTATTTATTTTATTTTTTCTGAGCGTGCGCGTAAGACAGAAATTTTTTTATTACGTAAGTCGAAAACCAGATACCTTGGGTAACTTATACAAAAGTTTATTTCAATGGTTTAAAAATTAAGTATATTATTGGTAAAAGAACGAGCCAGATTTTAGATATGTTAAACCATGTTACAAAAGGTCATTTTTGTGAAAATCTCCTTATGAGCTCACAGATCGTACTAAATAAATAAAAGTATGTTAGAGTTACAAGTCCAGAAGGATTTTTTCACAAAGAAGAAATTTTGAAACATGGTTGAAAAAATTTAATCTTCCAATTAAATGCTTGGCATGTGAAAAACCCCTTATGAATTTTCAAACCTGTATATACCTAAAATCTGCCCCATTTTTTCGCAACAACTTGCTTAATTTTTCCTGTATTGAAATGAACTTTCGATATAAATTGCCCAATATATCTAGCTTTTAACTAATGTGATGAAAATTTTTATCTTTCCCACAAAAGCATTAAATAAAATATTTATTATAAATGCTCATATCTCACCGAATATTACACGTATAAATGTGTGCTTTAGAATAATATATTTCTTGTGTTTTGTTAAAATTTGTCAATTTTTCTGTAAGTTTTATAAAATTTTATTGAATTCCATTCTTGCTATAAGAAAAAAAAAAAAAAAAAAAGAAAGAAAGAAAAGAAACTTGCCCCCCCCCCCCTTGCCGAAAAAAAAAAATACACATATTGTTTATAATATATGCAGCGTGTTAAGGTTGCAAGTCATCGGTAGCTTTTCATGATATAGGGTGATCCAAAGTATTTGTGCTTTTCTCCAATTTGTGGTTGCTTCTTTAATTGCACTCTTGACTAAATCGATAGTGGAAAATATGAGTTTTTAAATGTTCTTTGCATATTACAAGTTCGAGACCATTTCATCCAGTATTTGTTTTAAAATGATAATAATAATAATAATAATTGATTACCCACTGTATTTATAGTTCAATTAAATTTTTACAAGCATTTGATTCTTAGACTATGTTTATAAATTTAGGATTTCTAGTACAGCGTGAGAAACACTCAGCCGATCCGTTTTCATTAAAAATAAATCTATGATAAGCTTTTTATTACTTTTGTTCTATGCAAATATAAGATTTTGATAAGATAAATATATATTTTGTTCTATGTAATATTATATTCTTTGCAAATTTTGTTTCAAAATGTTAAATTTCAAAACGTTTATTTAACTGTGTTAAGTTTTTTTTATATAAATAAATGTAACGTTGCAAGTGACTAGATAAAATATTGAAATAAAAAGTTTCTGATTTAAGTATGCAATATAGAGAACATTCAATAAAAAAATATTTAAATCAGAGTTAAGGAGATGGTAAATATTGAAAATCGTTCTTTAAAATTTCTTCCTTAATGTCGTGATTTAATACATAAGTATTGAAATGTATCAGTATTAAGTACATTAAAATTTCTCATAAACTATTGAAATAAAATAAATAAATAAATATTCCATGCAACATAATTTTTAAATTTTACACTCGATTTTACATCATTGTAATTTATCAAAATTTCTAAACATATTTGGGTATAACTTTGTGGATTGATTGAGAAGTTACTTTTTTAAAAGTATTTTGTACTTGTGTGCTAAATTTTAGAGTAAAAAAAAAAAGTATTTTTAACAAAAAAAAAAAAAAAAAAAACTCACCAACCAATGCACAAAGTAAAAACCTAATTTATTTCGAATATTTTGATACATTACAATACAATGAAATCAGGGTAAGGGGAGAATTTATTAAAAATATTAATCGCATAAAACACTTAAAATCTTTTGAATTTTTTTTTTTTTTTTTTTTTTTTTTTTTTTTACATATTTAAATAGTTTTCCAGAAATTTTAATATGCTTAGTATTGATACATTTCAAAGCATATGTATGTAAACTTTAAGAAATCTAAGACGCTAATTTCAAAGTACGATTTTCAATTTCGTCATCCCCTTAAAAGGGATTTAAAAACTACTAAAGTACGGAGTTCTGACTCTGAAGAATAAAATAATAAGTTACCATAAATCGGAAAAAAAAGCAACAGTGACCCTTAGTCAGGCGAACAAAAGTGGACACGAGTGTAGCAAATGTACTTTGCCGCACTCGTGCCTACTTTGTTCACCCAATGAAGAGCCATGGTATTATTTCCACTCGAAACAAATGTTGCTAGTATTTTTTTTTTTTTTTTTTTTAATTATTGGGTTTTCTTACAAAGATTTTTATTATTAATAACGGTTCTTTGAATCGTTTATTACTGTAAAAATAAATAAATAAATAATAAGATATTAAAATAAAATAAAAAGGCAACAGATGTCACCACTATTATCCTTAGTCAGGCGAACAAAAGTGGACACGAGTGTAACAGAAGTGTTTTGCTACACTTGTGCCTACTTTGTTCACCAAATGAAGAGCCGTGTATCACCAGAAACAAATGTTGCCAATTTTTTTTAATTCAATTATTGCGTTTCTTTACAAAGATTTTTATTATTAATACCGGTTCTTTGGTGCATTTATTACTGTAATAAATATGTGCTTTAAAATTTATTTTTATTTATTTATTTTTTATTTTAATTTCAATTTTAATTATTTTTATTTTTTTACAATTAAATTATATAAGTACGCATTTCTTTACTTTTTTTTTTTTTTTCATATATTTGCTGTCATAAAAATTTAAATTAAACATGCATGCATGATCCTGGAAACCAATTGAAAACTATTTCTTTTTTTTTTTTTTTTCTTATTAATTTATTTAAATAACTAATTCATCTAAAGTTATGGATTACTTTTTTTAATCAGAAAACAACCTAACTGCCAAGTTTATTATTTAAAGCGCAGATTACAATTTGAGATTCAAATTCACATTTAAACTAGTATGTTGTGGCCACCACAAGACATTCTTCTATATTTTCCAATACAAATTCACTCAGTAACAATATTAAAAAAAATAAAAAAGAATAAAAAAAATTTTTTCGTTAAAAGTAAAAAAAAATTCGATATCTTAGTTTTAAATTATCACATATTTATAGTTCAACCATTCGTTTTAAAGGTATTGACGAGACCTTTCGAAAGATACCCATCTTCAAAATTTACACCACCTCGGGGGGTACTTCCCCCCAGGGGGGGGAGCGATGCCCCCACAGGCACAATTTTTTTTTCCTAATTGACTACTACTATTAGCAATAATTCATATTAATTTTACAATCACAGGTTAAGAATAACTCTCATTATGTACATTTATACGAAATTTTGTCCTATACTACCATGTTAAAACTTTAGACGAAATACGATCACAGCGCCTCCTGTTGTGCGATTGATCCCCAAATCTAATCAGCACAAGTTTATGTCAGGAGCCAACTAAATACCAAGTTTGGTTAAATTTCGTTAAAAAAAAAAAAAAAAAAAAAGAATTTTTTTGCGTTTTTTTTCGTAAAAAGTAAAAAAAAAAAAATCGATAACTTTGTTTTACATTATCACAGATTTATAGTTCAACCATTCATTTTAAAGGTATTGACGAGACCTTTCGAAAGAAACCCATCTTGAAAATTTATTCCCTTCGAAGGGGGACTTCCCCCCCCCCAGAGGGGTTCACGAGGCTCCTACACATGCAAAATTTTTTTCCCAGTTGACTATCTCCATTATAAATAATTCTTGTAAATTTCATAATGATTACTAAAAAATAATTCTCCTTATGCACATTTATAGTAAATTTTGCCCTATATCACCATGTTAAAAATTTAGAAAAAGCGGGATGGCAACGCAACCTGTGAGTCGATTTTTACCAAAAGTTGATAGGCACTAATTTATGTCAAGGTGCAACTACATACCAATTTCTATGAAATTCTGTGCAGTAGTTCCGGAGATACAGTTGCCACAAAATTTTGTCATACACACACACACAGACAGACAGACATTTTCTAAAAATGGTCAAATCGTGTTCTACAGCTCTCAAAACGTGTAAATCCATCAAAAACCCGAGGTCGAAAATTTTTACGAATCCAATACTTTCTTCTATTGAATATAGAAGAAAGTAAACATTACTTAATGCATTTCGACATTTTTTGAACTGATAAGCGCTGTTGCTAACCTTCAAAGATGCTTAGACAGCAAGCATTTGGGGCCATCTGGTTATAATTGCTGACTAAGGAAAATATTCCAATTCAAAACTAACACATTCGTACTGCACTGATTGATAGACGTTGGTTTGGTTTACTTTAAAATGAATTTATTAAATAAAGACGTAAGACGTTTTCAGTTGCTCTGAAAGATTTCATCATAACTATAGGGAATTACTTATTTCAAATCTTACATAGCGAAAATGAAACAGGATGTTAAAAAATCTGTTTTATACACAGATTTAATGAGAATGACTATTATTTTAATTATTTAGTAGTGGGTGTACATCAATGATTTATATTTCCTTCTAAAGAAACCTTAATTTTCCTTAATTATTATTATTATTTGTTGAGAAATAAAACAATTTGAAAAAATAAAAATACGGGATGAAGGTAAAGAATTTCGATTATTTACTTTTAGTTGAAAATCATTGTAGAATTATAGAGACACTGGATAAACATTTAAAAAAATTTATAGTCATATTCATTTAAAGTTTACTCAGTGTGTCTTACTCACTTAAAGTTTAGCAGTCAAAAGTGATCATTTAAATTACAAATATAAACAGGATATATAATTTTATGATGCAGCATAGTCATAATAATAATGCAGTTCTAAGATTAACGTCTGTGATAAGTATATAATATTTGAGAGAAAATTATTCTAATCTAAATATTTTTTTTTTTTAATCTTCTTGTCTTTATTTATTTAATTGAATTTATTTTTATTTTTAATTATTTTTATTTATTTTGTCTCACATCTTTATGTGGCGAAAACTTTATTAGTTTGTGAGTGTTATCTGTGTTAATAATAATAATTTCGGAATTTAAAAGGTAATAATGCACTTGTTATTCATGAAATATGAATAAATTGATTCAGATTTAGGACCATCTTCACGATTCTTGACTTTTTGAATCATACTGGTGGTCAGGAATGAAAGAGTTCCGCTTTTTTGCCACCACTAATTTCCATAAAAAATTTCTGCTCTATAAAATCACAAAAATAATATAAGAAATATGATACAAATTTCTGTATTGAAACACTTTTGGCAGAAAAAGCAGAACTCTTTCTTTGCTTGGGCGACGTTTCTTTGGGATATAATAGAAAGTCTAATACTTATTTTGATTATACTTTTTGCTATTTCTCTTTTAATTAATTTATGGCAATACTTCATTTTCTATTTATATTTCTAACATATGGGAATTTTTAAATGCTGTTTACTATTTTACAAGTACATTTTTTTAAACACTTTATATATATAAGGATCTAGTCAAATATATATAGAAGGGATAATTTTTAAGATTTATTTATTTGTTTATTTTTTTTTTATTTTTTTTTTCAAGCGATGCTCTCTGGATTAAAAAGAAAAAAAAAATCTTGGCTGACTGTTATTAACATAAACATTTATTTATTTTATTTCACATCTAAAAATTAATTCTCATTCTGTGTATTTATGCAAATTTTCCTCTCATACTGCCATGTTAAAAACTGGGGAAAAAATGGGATGAAAGCGGCATATTTTGAAGGATTGATCCTCAAATATAATTAGCACCAATTTAAGTCAAAGTCCAACTAAATATCTAGTTAAGTTAAATTGTATTTGTTCAAAAAATTACTGATACACACAAAGGTAGACAGATAGTTTTTTAATGAAGTCAAATCGTGTTCAGAGCATATCAAAACGTGTAAAACAACCGAAAAACGGGAGTCGAAAATTTTTACATATCAAATACTTCTTTCTTATACATGCAGAACAAAGTAAAAATAAAAAGGTTACAAATTTATAATTGTCCTAATAACTTTCCCACAGTTATATTATACAAATATAAAGTTGGATCCATAAACTTATTAGCGCTATTAAAATAATAATAATAAGAAATAATAAGAATATAATTAGAAAATTAATGACTATCATAGCTCATTTTAAACGGACCAACGAGATATTTGCTGTACTTTTCTAGAAATCCTAATATTTTAATAATAATTCTAAAATCAAAGGCTTCTAAAAATCTCCTTATATTATTAAAATCTGTACGCGTGTGTGTGTGTGTGTCTGTCTGTCTGTCTGTCTGTCTGTGAGAAACGGCTTGACGCAGCAAAAGCTCGGCCACTAAAGCGGGCTTCACACTGGCCGTTCCGCACCGCTCCGCGAAACTAGCGCATGCGCAATGATGAATTTTGTCAACGCAACGGATGAACGCAAAGCTCTCTTGCGGAAAACGTTGACTTCTGTCTGTGCTAGAAATGAACGTTCTCGCCGCCGTCGGCCGCAAGCAGTGAACCAATCAGATTGTTGAATGAGAAACTCACTTCCTTCATGCTTGCCTCGCGTGTAACTTTTGGATTGTTTATGTTTGCTTCAGCACTTGATATGATGTTTTGAATTTTGAATAAGAAAATACATGATTTCTATCACTGAAATATCTCAGGATACAAACATTTGTTTGATTTGAGTCAGCTAAAAGATTATATAGAGAGGAAAAATAGTACATGAAAGGTAAATATAAATTCTGACCTTAATAACGTATCAGGTTAATTGTATATTTATTTTAGCATTTAAAGTTTGTTTTCGATAAATACTAATAATTCGTTCATATTTAAAGACTTTTTAAACTTATGCGAGTTGCTTATGCTTTATTATTTACTAATTGTTTCACTTTGTAAAGTGCCTACTATCTCTTATATTATTAAATAAGTATTTAATTACTATTATTATATACTCGTTTTACTTTGTTTGAAATAGGAAAAGTATGCTTTTGTGTAAAATTATCAGTTTTCCTTCACAAATTTCTGCTTTTTTTTTTTCTCTTCACTAATAAGTGATCCTAATTTTTCAGATATTATTGATGTATACCGCTATCATGATTCGTATTTCACTTGAAATTTTGAGAATTAACCAGACTTAGTAACAATAAAACTGCAAGTTAATCAACAAAAAACAAACAAAATGTTATTAAAACGACGATTTTTCTTTCTTCATATTTTCGAATGTATTTTGAAACTTTAATGTTATGTTATGAAAAATAACGAATTTTTATTGCTCAGTTTCTCTGAGTATTTCAAAAATTTAATTTTGTAGATTTTATTTATTATTATTGAATTGCAGTTTGAAACATGCTTTTAATATGTATTGTAATTTAAAAAAATAATGTGGATGCTTTTGAATTAATTATTTTTTATGCAAAATTTATGTAATTTTTTTTTTTTTTTTTTTTTTTAAATTTTGCTGAAATATGATGAATAGATTGTAGTGAATAATTTTCTCTTTGAATTTTTATATGTATTTTTTCTAGTTAAACTAATTCCATGCACTTGTTGTAAAGTATAGAAATTTTACTGTGATTGTTGATAACAGTGGGTGTTACTTAAGATAAAAGCAAGATTGTAATATATAGCAGAAAATCTGTTTATTTATTTATTTTTCTTTAAAGAGGGTCTAGATATGGGTTAGGACCCCTTATAAAGACCCCTCTGGCTCTAGTGCAGTCAATTAGCCTTAATTCATATTCTATAACCAATCTTAAAAGAGGGGCACCAACCTTGTAGCTTATGATAAGCATTATAAGCACAAGGTTGGTAAAACATTGTTGAATTTTAATTTCCTCTTACACGAATGATTGTCATTTATGAATTTCCTTTAAACAAGTTTTGAAGCACTATCTTGCTACTTTCTTACTTTTTAAGACTGTTAAGTGTAATGTTCAGGATAAAATAAAACTAAATCGTCATGTATTTTTGTCCATGCTCATCATTTTGATTTTTTATGATAAATTTTACTTCTGATTTCAAATTGTCATAATAAATTTTTTAGTACAATACAGTTAATATGCAGTTTTCAGATAACACACAGCACTACACAAAGCCAGTTAATTCTAATAAATTGAGAATTTGGTCGCTGTAGAAGTTTTAGAGAATATATGTATATTTTATTATTTCATGTTTAAATTTTCAACAGTATATGTAAGCATGTTTTTTCCAGTTTGATGAAGATGAAGCATATGTATATGGCAGGTTTACTTGAAACAGTCTTCCACTTTTGATTGCCAGCTGGATTACATTTATAGGCACAATTTTTATACTGTGTCTATTTATGTAATCCTGTTAGCGTATGTGCCTAGATGCCAAATGAAGCGGTATGCTAAAATCCAGGTGTAAAGGAAGAAGAAATCTAAGATACAACTTCTACATCTTCATACATCTGAAGATGTGCCGAATCTACATCTTCATACATCTGAAGATGTGCCGAAGCTGACTGCTAAAGGATCCTTATGGTAAAGTTTAAGTAAATTGTAATTCTTCTTAAATTTTAATCCTTCATCAGCTTAAGCATTTTTTTTTTTTTTTTGAAATTATTTATTTACATAAAGTTCTTAACATTGTGTTAAAATTGTTATAATTTCAAATGCACAGTGTGTAGGATTGGTATCAAATTATATATATGTGTATTTTTTCCCGATGTATACACATACGTACATGTGTATTAGTGATTGCTGCAATACAGAATTTTGTGTACTTTTTATGCACGGTCAAGTTTAGGGAATTAAGCTAGTAAACTATTATTCGACACTTTTATGGTTTAAATCACTGCTTTTTATTATTTCATTAAATTCATTGAAATTCTTAATTGCATAAATTTTTGAAATATATTTAGGAAGACTGTAAAAATTAATTTTATCATAGAAATAATTCAAATTTCTAAGTTAAAATTTTTCAGGTTATTTTTACTTCACATTGTCTTGATAATGTTACAAGATTTTTTTTATCTTTTTTAACCACTGGCGTCCCATCAGTGGCCGAGAGGTTCTGCTCACTAAGCTGACAATCAGACAGTATCAGGTTCAATCCCAGGTCTCCAGTTATGCTTTTCGTCTTAGCCACTTAGAATTTTCTGTGATTTTCTCCAAAAACTAGCACAAGAATAGGCTAAGACAATTTAGTAGAGCCCCTCGAAGGGTAATTCACCCAAATCATGTGGTCATTAAACCTTAACATGTACACCGAAACCGATAGACAGGACACACAAGGTTTGAACCCAGAAATACTAATGTATGTTTGGAAGTAAAGCCGACGGACTGCATTAGGGTCTTAGGCTCTGAAGGAGGAGTCTTCTCTGTGGAGGTCTTTCTGAGGTGATCTAGTCCGTATTTATACAAGTTTAGGAGAAAATCATGGAAAACTACTAGCGGCTAGAATGGCAAGTGCAATTTGGGACTAAATCCAACACCTCATGTCTACTCCCTTTGAGCACAGAACCACTTGGCTACTGGTGGACTGGGCTAGTAATGTAAAATACCTGAGTATTTATTTTTCAAAGAACTCTGTTAGAATAAAACATTTGTATTTATGTATAATATGATATTGCTAAGTACAAAAAGAGATAGAGAGAGGAAATATATGTAAAGTTAAAAGCATTTGAGCCTTTTTAAAAAATTTTTAATTTTATAAAACCAAAAGATTTAATCATCTAAAATAAAACAAAAATTGGGTCTAAACTTTTAATGTTTATAGTCATTTCTTTTAATGTAACAAAGTATACTAAAAGTTTTGTAATAACTTCAAAAATAAAATATTACAAGTATATTGTGGACTTTGGTAAAGCAATGTTTTGTGTTTTAGAGCTTTTTTTTTTTTTTTTTTTTTTTTTAAGAAAGAAAGAAAATAAACTGTTTAATATTTATGAATTTTCTGAATACAAAAATGGAATTTAAAAATATGTGTTAAGTTCATGAGTTATGATAGGACAAAATTCCACATAGAATAATCCTGGCTTTGGCTTCTGGCGACGATAAGTAGAGAGAGTCCCGTTAACATTTAAAAAAAAATAAAAACAAGTCCTTTTTCATTCCTATCTTTATTTTTCACCTTTTAGCATAAAATTTAAAGTAACATTAACATGTGTACAAAGGGAGTGACTAACTATTCATGAAATCAAAACTGACTTGTAGCATGGTATCTGTAAGAAAATTAAGAATTCAAGCTTCTCTCGCATCATCTATACTATGGCATAAACATAGTTAAAAATTATTTTATTATTAGTGACATTGCTTTACACTAGAGAAATTACACTGCTATCGCACTTAAGTTTTAGAATATATTTTATCATGAATGCTGATTAATTTTTTTAAAATAAACTTCATCAAAACTTTTAATTAAAAAAATATTGTAAATTATGTCATACATATGAAAACCTGTTCAAATACAGTGGCAGATCCAGAACTTAACTTTTGGGGGGGAGGGGGGAGGCTAAGATTTTTCAAGATGTAATTCCAGATTAATGAAAAGTTTGCAATTGTACTGTTCAGTTGTGAATGTCAGTACTTTGAGGGGGGGGGGGGTTCAGCCCCCTAGCCCCCCCCCCCCCACCTTAAATCTGCCACTTTTCAAATATATTGCAGGAATCAAAAATCAATCCAATATTTCTATATTACTGTTTAAAAAAGTCTCTTTAAATTATTAAAAAAAAAAAAAAAAAAATCATAAAGAAAAAGAATGCAATACAATAATCAACATCCTTCAGTGTCATTAGTTGAATTATTGTATACAAAAAATTCTGTATATGTGTATTGCGTTTCATTTCGAGATAAGAAAATTATCACCCATTCACAAATACTTGTTTTTTTCAAAATACCCAGTTTTTGGGTTCCCAGGCCTCGGCTAGATACCCAAAAATATTTACCTATTCACCCACAGGGTATTTAAACATTCCACAAATCTACCCAGGACAGGACATATCAGTCCGCCTAGCTGTTCAGAGTTTTCCGTAGTTTTCTTGAAAGCTCTAATACATACCAGCTTGGATTGCTTATAAAGATTTCCATTAATGGTACTTTACCTAGGACACGGAACCTCATGTAATCAATCGGCTTTAACACCTACACCATTCCACCAAAGCTGGTAGATAGGACCTGCCGTGTTCAAACCAAAGTTCCATTTGTCAGACTCAGTGGCGGATCCAGAACTTAACTTTTGGGGGGCTAAGAGTTTTCAAGATGTTATTCCAGACCAATGAAAAATTTACAATTGTAACATCCAATTGGGAATGTTAGTGCTTTTGGTCAGACTAGTTGCTTGGAGTTTTCCATTGTTTTCTTTGGATCGTGCATAAGTGCTAGCTAGGATCATTTAGAAAGATCCGCATGGAATTCACTCTGCATAGAATTTAAATATTGTGTAAGAAATAGCTTCATTTTATCCAAATAATTTTAAAAATTAAAGAAGTCATTCTTATATCAAATACAATAAATACATCCATTTCATCATTTAATTTTTTTCTTCCAAATAAAGCATGTCTCAATAGTGGTCAAGTAGTTCTGCTCTCGAAACTGGTAGATTGGCAGTGCCGGGTTTGATCTTGCGTCACGCCTGTCTAGCCATTTGGAGTTTTCCATGGTTTTCTTCACAACTCACGTAAATTTGGGCTAAAATATCTTTAAAAAATCATGATGGAGGCAATTAACTCTACAATTCCACATAAAAATAAAACATAATTAGCATGGGGGACAAAAATAAATGCTTTTATTATTTGGTAAAGAGAATATTTTCTTTATCTCGATTAGTGTATCGTATTTAATATATTTTACAAATTTCTTCAGCTTTCAGTTCGTGGATTTAAATAACTTACAATCTGAAATTAATAATAATAAAAAGAAGAAGGAACATTTAGAAATATGGAAATGTTGTACAAGAAATAGGTGTAATTAATCCAAATAATCTGAAATTACATACTTTTAAAAGATGAAAATTAGAAAAAAAAAAAAAAAAAAGTATAGTTATTTTAGAAAACACAGAGAATTTTTGAACATTTTATTATTTATTTATTTTCCATTCTAAAAACTAATCTAAATCTTTTCAATATACGAATTAAAAGAATATTAGAATGTTATTTAAGTATTGACTTTCTGTCTTTTGATTAAAATTGCCAACATTAAAAAAAATAATAATGATGGAAATTTTTTAATTAAAGTTGGAATGAATGACTGAGAAAAAGAAAAAAAAATGCATAGAAATACTGCAAGCTTATTTTAAATAAAATTTGAAAATGTTTTTCAATCACATATATAGCACACATTTCAACAATTAATTTTTTTCTTTGAATTAAAACATGTTCCAACAATGGCCAAGAGGTTCTGCTCTCGAAACTAGTAGACAGGGATTGCCTGGTTCAATTCCAGGTTGCACTTGCTACTTAGCTGTTCAGAGTTTTCTGTGGTTTTCTTCAAAATTTGCTTAAAAACAGGCTAGGTTCCTTCAAAAAGTTTAATAGGGAAGTAATCTACCTAGGCGTAGGACACAAGTGCAAATAAAACATTATAAGCATGAAAAGGGGGGAGGAGTGCAAAATAGATGTCTTTGTTACTCTGTAAGGAGAATTTTATCTTCAGCCTATGCACAAAAATTTCTCAGGTTTTCAATTCATACATTTATTTTTTACAAAATTATTTATTTATTATTTTTTTACATTTGAAACGTTATTTATTTTTTTTCTGAATAGTGATTAAAAAAGCCTCATTTTACCTTTTGATTAAAATTGTTGTCATTATTTAAAATTAATAGTAGAAATTTTTTAATTAAAGATGAAATGACCAGGAAAATTAATCCTAACATAGAAATAATGCAAATTCGTTTTACATAAAATATAGATATACATTTCATTAGTTAAATTTCTTTCTTCAAAATGACTAGTAAGTGCCATGTTCGATCCAATATCGCGATCCTCAGCTTAGTTGTTTAAAAATAATTAGCTTGGGGGGAAGGGGGAAGTAAATGAATTTAGAAAGTAATATATTATTATTATAATACTTATTTTGTTAGGAATTTTGTTTCTTCATCCCAGTAAATAAATTGCATTTCATATATTTTACACATTTCTAAAATTTCATTTTATGGATTTAAAGCTCTTACATTCTAAAGAAGTAATTAAAAAACAAAAACAAATATGGAAGCATTTATAAATTGAAAAATGTAAAAGAAATAGCTGAAATTTACATTAAATAAAATTTGGAAAAGTAACAAAGAAATTAAAGTATGACTATTTCGAGAAATATTATGTATATATCGATGTCTATTATAATTCAAATTCTTTAATTTTCTATTTCCAAATTCGCTTTGAATGAATGTATGTAATGTTGCTCGCTGAATTCTAAAGAAAATCAAAACTCAAAACAGATGTTTTTTAAAAGGCTGGCTATTGCCTGTTACTGCCCTGCAACGTGATTGGTTCATTTCTTTGTACTCTCCCTGCCCTCGGGATTCTTCTGACGCCAGTAAACTCCTGCGGAATGTAACGGAGTTCACTGACGGAATCTCTGCGGACGACGGACAGCGGAACGGAACGTCCAGTGTGAAGGCACCTTAACGGTCGCACGGACTTCGAACAGGTACCGTCGGACAGAGAATTTATCGCAGATCAGGGTTATCTAATTTGCTAAACGATGCGACCCGAATTAGCGGAGATATTAATTAAAACGTCGACCATTGTCTAACGAAAAATGACCCAAAATTCATGATCAAATGCTTAAAAAGCGACATTTTTACGGAAAAAGTGGAAAATAAATTAGAAATATCAATCGTATCGTTACAAACAAGATACCATTGGAAAGGGCTTTTTTTTCTTAATCCAATGGTTTAAACGGCTTATCGATCGGACAATTAGATTTTTTTAAATTAACTAAACTATAAAAAAATGTTGGCAACGAATCACAAGAATGTTATCTTTGCAGACATTAAGTCTACAGCAGTCTTCAACGGAAACACATCTGGTATTTATTGAGGTCATGTGTTTCGTAGTGCGATTAAAAATTACAATTTTCTATTTTCTTCAATTTTTCAAATTTTACACATTTTATTTAGTATATAATATTTACACCACAAAACAAACTTGCATTTCAAATTTCATTGATTTTCGTCAATAAACAAAAGATTTACATTTTAATTGCAAATTAAATTTTATCTTTACACGCCGGACATTTTTGCAATATTCTAATACGCGTATTTCAATTTCTAATTACGATTGATTTATTTTTTATACATCATGCGAAAGATATTTTAAAGTTCTTTTACATAATTCAAAGTTTTCAACAGATTTACACGTTTTGAGGTCTCCTGAATCAGTGTTCTTTCATGGCGCTGTAATATTTTCAAATTTCAATATTTCAATTTCTAATTATGATTAAATTATTTTTAATACATCATTCGAAAGATATTTTGAAGTTCTTTTAAATTATCGAAAATTTTCACCAGAATTACACGTTTTGAGGTTTCCTGAATCAGTTTTCTTTTATGGCGTTTTAATATTTTCAAATTTCAATATTACAATTTCTAATTATGATTAAATTATTTTAATACTTAATTCGAAAGATATTTTAAAGTTCTTTTATATTATCGAAAGTTTTCACCAGATTTACACGTTTTGAGGTGTCCCGAATGAGTTTTCTTTTGTATCTCAGATACTAATTATAATAATTTCATAAGTAATACATCATTAGAAAGCTTTTTTAATTTGGAATCGAACAGTGGAATACAGAAATTTCTACCGCCAGATGGCGCTGTAATTTTTTCAAATTTCAATATTTCAATTTCTAATTATAATTAAATTATGTTTAATGCATCACTCGAAAGATATTTTAAAGTTCTTTTAAATTATCGAAAGTTTTCACGAGATTTACACGTTTTGAGGTTTCCTGAATCAGTTTTCTCTTATGGTGCTGTATTATTTTCAAATATCAATTTTTCATTTTCTAATTATGATTAAATTTTTTTAATACATCATTCGAAAGATATTTTAAAGTTCTTTTATATTATCGAAAGTTTTCACCAGATTTACACGTTTTGAGGTGTCCTGAATTAGTTTTCTTTGTATCTCAGCTACTAACTAAAATAATTTCATAAGTAATACATCATTAGAAAGCGTTTTTGAATTGGAATGGAACAGTGGAATACAGAAATTTCTACCGACAGATGGCGCTGTAATATTTTCAAATTTCAATATTTCAATTTCTAATTATGATTAAATTATTTTTAATACATCATTCGAAAGATATTTTAAAGTTCTTTTAAATTATCGAAAGTTTTCACCAGATTTACACGTTTTGAGGTGACCTGATTACGTTTTCCTTTGCATCTCAGCTAATTGAGTTAGACCGTTCAAAATTGGTATACGTAGGTTAATTAGGAGGGGCTGAAAGGGTGGGGAAGAGATAGGCGTGCACAGCGCGCGTATCCCCTAACTTGTGCGCGCAGCGCGCAGCCTGCACGGGACTGCGCGGCCGAAGGCAGTGGGGACCCGGTGCGAGTTTTTACCCGATCAGAAATGATTTTTTTAGGGGGCACGAAAGGTCAGGGAAGGTATACGCGCGCGCAGCGCGTATATCCCTTAAGTTGTGCTCGCGCAGCGCGCACGGGACTCCGCTGCCGAAGGCAGTGGGGACCCGGGCCGACTTTTTACCCAATCATAAATGATTTTTTTAAATTTCTTTTCTTAACATTAAAAGTTACTTTTTGTTTCTGTTACTGTTAGTTTTCTTTTCTTAAGAATAAAAATATGACTTCAGAAGGAATATGTGCGCGTAGCGCACGCGCACGTATACCTTCACACGTGCGCGCGCATGGGTCTGCGCTGCCGAAGGCAGTGGGGACCCGGTGCGAGTTTTTACCCGATTAGAAATGATTTTTTTAGGGGGCACAAAAGGTCAGGGAAGGTATACGCGCGCGCAGCGCGTGTATCCCTTAAGTTGTGCGCGCGCAGCGCGCACGGGACTGCGCTGCCGAAGGCAGTGGGGACCCGGGCCGACTTTTTACCCAATCAGAAATGATTTTTTTTTAAATTTCTTTTCTTAACACTAAAAATTACTGTTAGTGATTCATTAATTTTAGTGATTCATTTGAAAATACTGACCCGCTAGCGGGCGAAGCCAGCTAGTGATTAAATAAAAATCACAAAACCAAATTAAAAAATGAATCACTTACTCTTACACTTTTTATGAGATCATTTAACCTTTTAGTATCTTGTACGCCGCAGAATTGGTACGAAATCGCGAAGCGAAATGAGAGGGAATTTCAAATCAACAGCAGGTGAATCGCAGCGCCCTCTATGCATTCGAATTGCAAGTGATAGTCCGGTACCGGCCTTATAAATTGTGGCCGCAATATGGCAAACATAATGTTGGCCGTGTGCTGGTCCCCTGCAAAAGGCCAGCTGTTATTATGCCGCTTATGAGCTACCGGCCTTTTCACAGTAGGCTGGCTTCAATGCTGGCAGCCGTAAGCGGCCCACTGCTTCAGCTACATGTGGCAACCTGCAGCTGGTGGCAAGTGCAAGATGCCAGCTGTAGGCCAGAACGAGCCCATCAGTATAAGTTTTGCTGGAAAGTTAAAAACTGCTAATATATGGCTTGTGTCATTTTTCTTGCCAGATTTGGATCCGACCTTTGTTTGATCTCTTGAAGTATCCTAGATTGTAACTTGAATTGTAATCATGTGAATTATGTACGTTCTTTCTTAACTCAACTTAGAAAAGTATCGTTATACTGTTATTGATAAAGACAACTTTTGTTAGATATTATTAATTGTTATGATTAATGTAACTAATAATTTTCTTTAACGTTACTTGAAATTAGATGAAATAATTGTTTTCCTTTAAATATAAACTATTTCTTAATTATAATAATAAAGCACCACAGAACTGGCGTTTTAAAGTAATCACTACAGAACTTTGAATAAACACCATAAAATTCAAAACTCGCAACAATTGTTTTGGTTCGAAATAACACACAACCCTTCGTCAGGCGAACAAAGTAGGCACGAGTGTGGCAGTCAAAGCGGCAACGCACCTTATTACCAACGCGTAGTTGCTTTGACTGCAGCACTCGTGCCTACTTTGTTCGCCTGACGAAGGGTCGTGTGTTATTTCAACCCGAAACAATTGTTGCGAGTTTATTGCATTTTATGGTGTTTATCCATAGTTCTGTAGTTATTATATTTCTTAATTACTCTAAAAATCTTATTTTTAATTAAAAATCGCAAATTTTTTTCAAATGATTAAAAATTTTTTGAAAATTGAATTTTTATACGCTCCAACTAGCCGAATAATTTAATATTTGGCGAAACCAAATATTCCGCTAGTCGAATAGCTTGATTCGGCTAAACTGAATATTCGGTAGTATAGCCAAATACCGAATATTCGGTGCATCCCTATCATATCTTTTCCTTTTCTATTTCATTACTTTAAGAAAGATGATCCTAATTCATAGCAGGAGTTTCAGAAAGCATGAGGCATTTGCACATCTGCATGCAGTTCATAGTTTTTTTTAAATGGGAATAAATTAAAGAAGTGCAGTTGTTAGTTGGCCCACTGTCAGATATTTATGAAATTTTAAAATTCAACATGGTTGGGTGTTACATAATGAAAATTGTATTCTGTAAATGGGAAGGGCCTGACGCCTGACACATTTACTTTTACCCACCTCTTGGCGAATTTTTTGGAATTCGCCTGGATGGCACCGTTCCGAATAGTAACCCTCACTGGCAGCATACAAAAGGGAGCTTTTCAGCGATATAACCAAACAAGAAAACACATCGAAGAAAAGCAATTTGATCAGAAGCAATACATATAAAAAAGAAAATCATCATTAAAAAAAAAAAAAAAAATACTGAACAAGTATGGAATTATAATTGTCACAAAAAAAAAAAAAAAAAAAAAAAAAAATTAAAACTCAAAATCACATATGTACGTGCTCAAAATTACCAATCGCAGGAATAAGTAATAGACATGTCTGTATGCTTCGTGTGCAAGAAAAAATATTACTGAATTATTACTATCTCAAACAAAATTTTGTGCTCCAGTAATAGGTACTTGTGTACACTTTGAGTATATGAAATTGTACTCGAATTAAATACATTTTCTTCTTCTTGCATTTAAATGAAAGAAAATTTTCATGCTTTACAATAGGCTCAATGGCATTGTTAAAATGCAATAAAGACTGAACACACTCACACACAAAAAATTACATCTTATATTAAAAATATCAATACTTTAATATGTTAAATGCAAAGAAAAAGTGTATCTAAAAAGGTTTGTAATTAAAAGTACTAATTTTAAATCTAAGAAAATAGTTTATTTTTCAGTTTTGATTGCATCTGTTCTTCTATAATTTGTACATCTAGGAACCCCCAAGCCCATTACATAAATAATGTTTTCCCTTTTCTAGAAGGAGAACATTATTATTATTAAAATAATAAACGCATACAATTTGTAAACAATTCGACAATAAACAAACAAAACGGAGGTGCGATCCGAAGGCGATTACAGTTAATGTTCGCTATGAATCTTGGAAAATAGTTTTCTATTTTTTCATTGGTTAAAAAATGCGAAGATGAAGCTAAAAGCATGAAGGTAGAAAGATTGTATTACCATGGCTAAAAGTAATTCCTCCTTCGCTGTTATGTCATTTCGAAGAGAGGGACTTACTGTCGTTTCACTGACGATATCATCTCGATTTCACTTATCGGACGAGAGGAATAAAGTACCAATTCTTGCACACTTCGTTTTCTAAGTATCGTTTCCAGACAATAACGAAATACGTCACTCTCGATCTCGAGATGATCTCGATGCGAATAAAGTACGCCCCTAGGAAAAACATTTCCTTCCTAATTCCCTCACTATCTACACAAAGAAGGCCTTTCTGTTTATCTATGCTCAAAAAGTAAAATTAGCCTCCAATCTCCACAACTATTTATTATTATTTTTTTTTTTTTTAACCATAAACTTTTTAATTTTATTCTTTTTTTTTAATAACTAACATTGATATAAAATCGCACAAATATTAAATACGTGAATAAATATATTAATAAAGGCTAAAATTTCTTCTTTAAGACCGAAAAAAGCTGGAAAAGGAATTATTCTAATATTTAGAGCCCCTTAGGGAATATATATATATACGCATTTATATCCGATGTCGAAAAATATTATCAATACCAAAGATGAAATACATTTTACTTTTGAGATACTTTAGCATATACTTCGCAAGTAAGAATTCTCAAATTATCCTTTTTCGTTTTTTACTTTATTTTGTTACCCTTTTTTATATATTTATCGCTGCCGTATTTTCCGGTTGCCATTATTTCCGTTCCCATTTTTACCTAAATTCATGAGAGCTGACAGGAAGGGGGAAAATCCAGTTTTTATATACAACGTCACTCAAAATTGGATATTTTTAAAACACACATTTAAAAATCAAATAACCATATATTGTAGAGCTGCATCACAAATTATTATCTCATTAAGGGATTTTGTGTTGATCCTTATCTTCAATGAGGAGACGAGTTCTATTTTTGTTGTTGTTTGTATGTGTAAGTTTTACCTCTGGTTATCCTTTTGAAAATACTTCACATTAGAATGAGTTTTCTGCAGGGGAAAGGAAATGTGTGTTTAAACATTTCCTTAGTTGAAAATTATTTTTCCTATTCAGACAAGCATATGGTTAAAGAAAAAAAAAATGTATTTTCAAATTTCCAACTAGCGATAATGATTTTAAACAGATTCCACATTAATGAAGTTTCTCTGCAGTATGAAACAAAAGATGACGTTTTAGATGTCCAACTCGTGAAAATGATTTTGAACACATTTCACATTTATGAGGTTTCGCTCCAGTATGACACAGAAGATGTGTTTTTAGACTTCCAAGATGTGAAAATGATTTTGAACACATTTTACATTTATGAGGTTTCTCTCGAGTATGACACAAAAGATGTCTTTTTAGATCTGCATTTCGCGAAAATGATTTTAAACACATTTCACATTTATGATGCTTCTCTCCAGTGTGACTCAGAAGATGTGCTTTTAGAGATCCAAATTGAGAAAACGACTTTGAACACATTTCACATTTATGAGGTTTCTCTCCAGTATGACACAGAAGATGTGTTTTTAGACTTCCAAATTGTGAAAATGATTTTGAACACATTTCACATTTATGAGGTTTCTCTCCAGTATGACACAAAATATGTCTTTTTAGGTCTGCATTTCGCGAAAATGATTTTAAACACATTTCACATTTATGAAGCTTCTTTCCAGTGTCACTCAGAAGATGTGCTTTTAGAGATCCAAATTGAGAAAACGACTTTGAACACATTTCACATTTATGAGGTTTCTCTCCAGTATGACACAAAAGATGTCTTTTTAGATTTCCAACTTGTGAAAATGATTTTAAACACATTTCACATTTATGAGGCTTCTCTCCAGTATGACACAAAAGATGTCTTTTTAGATGTTCAACTCGTGAAAATGATTTTGAACACATTTCACATTTATGAGGTTTCTCTCCAGTATGACAGAAGAGATGTCTTTTTAGAGACCCAACTTCTGAAAACGATTTTGAACACATTTCACATTGATGAGGTTTCTCTCCAGTATGACAGATAATATGTCTTTTTAGAGACCCAACTTCTGAAAATGATTTTGAACACATTTCACATTTATGAGGTTTCTCTCCAGTATGACACATAAGATGTTTTTTTAAATGTGCAACTTGTTAAAATGATTTTAAACATTTATGGGGTTTCTCTCCCGAATGAATATGGAGATCCATATTAAAATTGTGTTTAGTTGCTTCACGTAATTATGTATGGTTGCAAACAACCGTACATAATTACGAAAGAACATTAGAACATATATACATTCCAGTCGGAGGTGTACCACGTATTGTTTTGTCTATTATTGGTTGAGTTCACGATACACAGCCTGGGCTGGGCTTCCCACATCCCCCACAAGGCTGACAAAAATACAGACTACCGCACCGGAAGATCGAAAAGGTGGACTCGTGACTAGGAGGGTCCCGAGGGAGATATTCTTTGAGGAAAATGATCGCTTTCGCTGTGCAGGCAGAAAATATGGGATGTCTATAATGCTCGTCGCTTCAGCAATGAACATAAATCACTTGCTTATGCTTGACGGTCATGAAACAAATATATTAAGACTATGTTTAAAAAATAAACAATTGAACAGGAATAACATTAATAAATATGTTACATATTTTAGATTTCTTTTAATAAGAAAATTACAAATTTATATGAAAATTTTAAGTTGAAATATTTCAGATCATGAATGGAATGCTCAGTGCACAGATTATCATACAGATAGGACTGTGAAGCTAAAACTCGAACCGGAAATATAGTAGCACCACTAGTGTCAACAGAGGGGAACTACATGTGTTAAGTCAACATGAATAGCATCTTTGATCGAAAATTGTTTTTCTATTTCGCGAGTAGTTAGTAGCAGGTTAGTATGGGAAGATTTCTTTTTCTTCACTTTCTATTGTTTTTGAATTCACAAAATTATCATTAAAACATTCACAGATATCATTCTAATAAATAAAAATTATTTTTTATGATGTTTAGAAATATGCTTTGTGAAACATATTCATATTCTAGTACAAATTAAAATTACAAACTGTAATTTTGAAATAGCAGTATGAAATCATTAAATATTTAACGTTGCTTGGTTTAAATAATACAAAATGCCTTAAAATGAAAAAAAAAAAAAAAGTTTTTATTTTATGTATATTTTCAAAGTTTATTGTCTTAATATTTAGCACTTGCTTCTTAAAATAAATTGTTTTTGAAAATCAAGTTTGTAAACAATAATAAAGATGCCAACGAAAACGTATGTGCAGTTTTCTTTCCTTCACTTTTTCTACTACTTTTAAATTTACAAAATCATAACATTCACGGCTATTTTCTCAGAAATAAAACTAATTTTTATTATGTTTGAAAATAAATTTTTCCAAACACATTCGTGCTCAAGAGTACAAATTAATATAACAAACTGTAATGCTGAAACAGCAGTATGGTATGAAATCTTAAATTTTTAACATTGCTTGGTGTAAAGAATACAAAATGCTTTAAAATGAAAAAAATATTTCTGGTTTATGTATAATTTCGAAATTTATTTGCTTAATATTTAGTACTTGCTTCTTAAAATAAATTGCTTTCGACAATCAAATTCGTAAACATTAAAAAAGTCTAAACGTAAACATCAATAAATGGTTAGTCGGTTGGATGTTGGGTTTAACATAGCACTAGTATTACGATATGAACGTATATACATAAAAATAAGACGAGCGATTGCGTAAGCTGGAGAGCTCGAGAAACTTACAGCCGTTGACAATAGGGTCGTTGCAGTCAAATTCCGGTAATTACCGAAGAATATACGGGAGTGTCCTATCTGTATAATAATCTGTGGCTGAGTGATGCGAGTCTTCTACATTACAGGAAACTTGATGTTAATCACTTTGGCAACCCTAAAGCAGACATAGATAGCAGGGTTATAAAAGATAGTGATGTATCTTTATTTGGCGTAAAAAGTAATCCGTATAGATTAAACAAAATCTTCAGTTATCGACCTGAACCTGATTGACTAGAAGAAACTGAGAGATAATAATACCGGTTTGTGCGGTAGGTGATAACGAAAAAAGTGGATAAAAGCAATAAAACTGTTGTCTTCTTGATCTGTTGTAGTAGAATCCAAAAATACAAAAGAGATGTTTATTTATTATTATTATTATTATTTTTTTACTATTCTTGCAATTAAATATCAAGCTACTTTTTAAGAAATATTACATATTATTAATATACATATATATTATCAAAGAACACAAATATGACAAATTTCATTTATTCTTTTAATAAACTTTTTTTTTTTTTTAAGTTATAAACTTTTTTATGTTTTTCAGCTTACATTGGTGATAAAAGTAATTAATTCACAAGAATTTACTAATTTCTTCTTAATTTTCTTATTTGTATTTTTACATTTATATAATTTAAACAAATCACCGTTTTAAACATATATTGGTTTGTGTTTAAATAATTACAGATTTGTCAAATAATAATATGCAGTACAAAGTGTTTTAAATAAATTCTCAAATGGGGGAAATAAAAAAATTAAATTGAAGGGAGTATGCATATTTATTTATTTAATAATTTTTAACTGTTTAATTAAAGATCAACCTCAATTAATATACTGATATTTCTAACTCCTTTCATGTTCTTGAATTAACAAAGAATATGTATATTTAAATTCTTTACCTCCCAACACACACACACGCACACACACAATTATATATGTGTGTGTGTGTTTATATATACTGTAAAATAAATATGAGACTCAATAATATATAATCCTAATTGCTGATTTTTATGTACTATACTTTGAGGTAATAAAAAAAAATAATAATAACAGCATTATTATTTAACAGTATTGTTAAATAATAATATGCAGTACAAACCCAGACAGCACAGAGAACTTGCATTAAGCTATCATCAACATTGACAACTCAAGTCAAGAAACTTGCATCGAGCTTGACATCTCAAGCCTGTAAGTTTAATGCAAGTCAAGATCAAGAATCCTAGTTTACACTTGTCCCACTTGCTTTAGACTTGATAGTTCAAACATGAATCCAGTGATATGTATCAAGCATGCACTAAGTTTTCCACAGCTCATATGAATCAAGTAATACACATCAAGTATGAATTATACTTGATGAACCAAGTATGAATTATACTTGATGCATCAATTATGAATTATACTTGATGCATCAATTATGAATTATACTTGATGCAGCAAACGTGAATCAAATTTTACTTGCCAAGCATGTTTTTAACATGATACAGTCAGCAGCAAAAGTACCCTAGTACTAGCAAAAATTCTTATGTAAAAAAAGTACACTTAATACTGTTTTGTTAAATAAGTTCTTGTCGAATCATGTTCATAGACTGACTAAGAACAGAACTCAACAAGGATTTATTTAACAAAACTATATTAAGTGTAATTTTTTTACGTAGGAATTTTTGCTAGTGCTCGGATACTTTTACTGCCGATTCTACATCAAACGCAAAGGAACTTTCTACTTATCGTCGCCGGAAGCCAGCTGCGAAGAAATAATCCTCTTCTCTACTCTACAGCATACATGAAGCAAATATTGCTTATCAAACATGGTTTTAATGCCATTGCATTCTTCGTCGACAGCTAAAGCTCATGTTATTCTATGCAGAAATTTATTTACAGAATGACTCATAACCTAATGTATTTATTTAAATTCCTTTTTCACTTTTGGAAAAACCACAACCGTTAAATACGTTCTCGTTTTTCTAAAAATTTATCTTTTAAATTTCAATGACTCCTCCGTACACAAAAAGAAGCGAAAAATGCAATTGTTTAATTTTTCGTATTTTTAAAGTAAAAAATGAAAACTTTATGAAACTACTTTTATAAAACATGTACAAATTTAAATATTGTGAATTTTCCCAGTATGAAAATGGATTTAAAAAAAATACATAAGGTAATGATTAATTCTATAAATAAATTTCCCTATAGAATAAAATGGGTTTTGGCTGTTGGAGAAGATAGTTATTCTACGCTCTTAACCTGATGTAGATAACTTAATACATTCTTATTTCTGGGACGATCAATCACATTTTATGTAGATTTTTGGTGAGTTATCCAAATTAATTTTTACAAGAACAGAAAATGATTTTGTCAAGAATTTGAACTTGGGCACTTATGTTAACTCCCAACCCTCTTTCAACTAAGTTCTAGGATGATAACTCACATGGCTCGTTCATATGAAAGTTAAAAATTTTCACTTTGTCTGTTTTGGGAATACGAACTCAGTCTTAGAAGAAAATTATTTATTTTAACTCCATAGCTGTTTGATGGCAATTAGATATTTCAGATAATAAGTTCCACCATTTATACAATAATTTTTGGTGTATTAAATAAATAAATTTTTACAGGAGCGAAGAGTGAGACAGCGTTAGGACATTAACTCAGAGGATCTAGGTCTGAACTTGGCCTGATCCCTTTTCGTTGTTGTAAAATATCAACCAACATATTAAAAATTTATTGCATAAATGATCAAAATTATTTTTCTAATTACACTGCTCCGCAGGTACATTGCCTCTGACACCATTTCAGCATATTATTATGTAAAATGACCTCCTGAATCCGAATAGGACGCCCATTTTTCCCTATCACTCACAATTTTTTAGGAATGGACCCCTATTTTTATCATTTTTGGTGATTTTGTGGCTATAAATTTGATTTTTAGGAGATGGAAGGATTATTTAACCGTTAAATATCTGCTGAGGGGCTACAGAGTTGGAAAATTCTAAAACATAGATATCTGCGACAAGTTTTTTTTTTTTTTTTTTTTTTTTTTTTTTTTTTTTTTGTGGGGGGGGGGGGGTATTTGCCACTGAAATTATGCATTACATATATTATATTTTTTTAATCTGTTATTAATGTTATTTTTTAAACTTTATTTATTTATTTTTTTCTTTTTTAGGTGTTAAATTATTTTTTTTTTCATTATTCAAATCAAATTCATGGTAATAAAATTATCGAACAGGGAAAGAAATTGAGTGGGGAATGGTGTATTTAGAAAACTGTGGGTGACTGGGCAAAATGCGAGTTATATTCGGATTCAGGAGGTCATTTACATTAGAATCAGCAAAAATGGTATCAGATCTCGAAATTTATTTATATTTTTATTTATTTTTTTATTTTTTTATTTATTTTTTTTTTCTTGCAGAGCAGTGTTATTCATTACTATCCAGTAATTATGGAATTAAAATTGAATGAATTTCTATCATGGTACTGTGTTTGTATTGGCAGAAGAAATGGAGAAAAATAAATAAGTAAATAAAATCAACTGTGTTATCAGCAAATCATGTAGGTCATTTCTCATTCACGATTCTTCAGTTGGTACAGCGTTTGAATCGTTAACGCAAAAGTCTTAGATTCAAATCCTGACCTAGACGCTATTCATTCTCGTAAATTTTAATTAGATAAATCCATTAAATATCTATTGCATATTTTGTCGAAGTTATCATAGTAGTTGGACTGGCAACATAAATTTAAGTTGAACTTCTAGATTCCTTCTCTCTCTCTCTCTCTCTCTCTCTATATATATATATATATATATATATATTTCTAAGTGTGTGTGCATGTAGTCAAACTACTTTTAGCATAGCTACCAACATTTTAATTTACTCCAGCTTTATTTCGCAGTACTTTATAGAAATTCTTTCTCCGGTGTGTAACTACAATAAAATAGAAAAAAAATTACTCTTAAAAAATAGGTGATATGAAGTAAAGGCGGGGCTAAAAATACTTCGAATAAATTAAAATGCTGGCAGCATTGCTTTCATAAAAAGAACTTGCCTGAGAATGTTACTTTGTAATGCAAAGCTATATTATTCTCTTATATCTTTTGGAAGGTGATAAAATATTGAGTTAAAAGTTTGAAAGGAGGGGGGGGGGATTGCTATAAAGATTTTTTTTTTTTTTTAGGTGCGGGGGGTGGGGGCATTATTACACTGGAACCTACGGTTTAAAGTAGATTTCAAACAAATGCGAATGTCCATGTTTGTACTGGAATTTAAAAGTGTCATGTTCGAATTCTGCTTTAGGCATAAATATTAGTGGTGGTTAGGATTTTCTTTAAAAAACTCAGATTTCCGAAATTAAAATATCTAACTATTTTTCTAACAAAAATACTGAGAATTCACTTATTTTTCTAAATTTACCATTTATTTTAATTTGGAAAATAAATAAAATATATTGTATCTCCCTTAAAAATAAATAAATAAATAAAAATAAACATTTATACTATCAAATGAAATTTATTATTTCTCGCAAAAGATATAAAACCTGTAATTTTTATTACAAGAACATTCTCTGGAGACGGATATCTAGATTTCAGTTGATTGTACAAATGCCTTGAAGTATTATTTTTATTTTATTTTATTATACTTTATTATATATATATATATATATATATATACAGGGGAAGGTCGGGAGGGATCGGACACCTAAAATTATTCTTAAAATAAACAATGTATTTAATTTCTGTCACTTCCACCCGGTGAAATAACTACAGCCCCATATCCGTTGCTATGTATCATTTTAGTGTGAGAATTCTGTAAGTTTATGTAACAAAATGACTATTTTATAACACCAAAAGTAAACAATTCCTTAATTTTCAAGGCAAGTTTTTAACGTCACTCACTGATGTCAGCATAATTACTTTTCATATTTTATATACCTAATAATATAACTTTTATGCATTAGTAGCTAAATTAAGCCTAAACGTTGCATATGTCTAATATTAAATTATTTTTTTTTTTTTTAAATAATGATAAGGGAGTGATGGGACAGAGCAGTTCATGGAGGGATGGGCCGTATAAGAAAATGAAGAAGAATGAAGATTTTGATACTCCATAAACAGAGAATATCAAGAGGCAAATGTATGAGTAGATGGAAGAGAAAATGCACGAAACAAATTCAAAATCATGGAAAATAATTGATGTGGCACTCACACGAGTTTTGTCTACCCTTTTAACTTTTAAAAATACTTTATTTCCCATATATGTATGAGGAATTAATTTTCATTCCTGAGCAGTTTTCCTGAAAATGATAAAATATAGAAAAGAAATTATATTCATCAATTACAGTTAGCACTTCTTGGTAATATTTGTTCTTGAGGTATGCTGATAACACACACAGACTAGCCATTAAAAACCTTATTAATGTTCAGAGAACCACAAAACAAGTAAATGTAACAAAAACTTAATTTGAAATATTTGAACAAAAAACAATAGTTTCTCTGCTAGAAGTAAAAAAAAAAAAAAAATGATGAACTAATCGAGCATTTGAAAATTTTATTTAAGTGGTAACATTATATTCTAATGTTGGATAAAATTAGATGCTATTAATAATTAATTAACCTTACATACATAGTGATCCACTGTTTTTGTCATTTTTCATAGTATGCCAGTATATTATGTACTTATTTTAACTTTATAAACCTTCCCATCTCTCCCTCATATAAGGGAGGGATGGGACATTTTCATGACTATGTTAATTGCTTATGAAATTAATATTTTAATAATTGCCATCAAATGTATATTTTTAAAAGCTGTTAAGTAGGGAGGGATGGGACATTTTTATGACTTTGTTAATTGCTTATGAAATTAATATTTTAATAATTGCCGTCAAATTTATATTTTTAAAAGCTGTTAAAGTGTTTTAATTTGTTTCACTGAAACTTACAGTGCTGTACCAGTAAAAGTAAATTTGTAAAAAATATTTTTGCCAAAAATGTCCCACCCATCCCTACTCTCCCCTATATATATATATATATATATATATATATATATTAATAGTAAACGCCGAGAAATATCTATATAATATAAAAATAATATTTTAAAACATATTTAAATTTTAAAACTTCTTCACACACTATAAATTTTAAGCCAGAATAACCGTTGCTTTTGCCTTCAAGGCAGTAGCACGTGTTTTTTTGCACCAGATGAAGAAAGGCTAAATCCTTTCGAAACTGGTTGTGCTGGCTTAAAATATATGGTTTGTGAAGAAGTTTTAAAGTTTAAATATTGATTTTACACCAGTTTTAAATTTAGTTTTGTGATTTTAAGACATTGTGAAAGCCGAGAAACAGAAACAAAATCACCTAATATTTCCTTTTATTATCAAAAGGATTATATGTATATATTATATTTTTTCAGGAGTTATAAGACAAATTAGCTAGTAGGGGAGAAGGGGGTACATTGGGACACGGGACACATTGGGACAAAGGCTTTTATCCCTTTATAATTGCAAAATAAAATTTGTAAAAAATCACAACAGATGGCACTTAGTAGTACATCTTCATATTTGTGATTTCAACTCAATCATTCAAGTCTGCTGCCTGTGAACAAGGTTAGTTTATTTTATCATATGAAAAGTAATTTTTTTCAAGTAAACTAATGTTGATTTTTTAGGTAATAGGAAATAAATATTTTAATTTTAAAAGTACTATGTGTTTTTATAAACATTAAGCTTTCATTTCCACTATAGATCATTAGCCCATATGCTCTAGAAAATTAGACCTACACATTTGTTTTGAAAATGACCTGATGGGGTACATTGGGACACCAATGCATGGGGCACATTGGGACTGCTCCAATGGCCCATTCATTTCTAACACCAATATATTTTTATTTATTTACTTATTTTTTGCACATATAAGCTAATTGTATTAATTTTTTTTCTAGGTATTCTTTAAATAAATAGAAAATGATTAGAAATTATAAGCCAAAAACTGAAAGAACTAAAATTTCAGAAGGAAATATAGAAAAGGCAATAAATGAAATAATCAAAGATAAACTTTCTGTGAGGGAAGTTGCAATTAAATATTATATACCAAAATCTACATTATTTAATAGATTGAAAAAAAATGAGAGAAAATAAGATTGAGTGTGTACTACAAATATAAATTATAAGTTTCAATCCAAATATACATCTCAACAAATATTCACAGCTGAACAAGAACTCTTGTTGAAAGATTATTTAATATCATGTTCTCAACTTAACTATGCCATCAACAAGATCTTACATAACATTAAAGTTTTGTGTAGACTTGCAGGGTTTTGATGTGTGTTAAGATATGAATATGTAGTAATGCTTCATAACAATTTCATTTTTTCATAATTACCTACTTTATTACTATTTGTTATTGTATCAAATTCATTGTTTTGAAAGCCTTTCATTTACTTTAGCAAAATATTTTGCAATATTGTAATTAGATAAATAAAAAGATGGTTGTCCCAAAGTGCCCCATCATTAAATCAGTGTTGTCCCAATCTGCCCCTGCACGGGGAACATTGGGACATTTTTGCATAAGTTATGTTTTAATTATTTCTGTTTGCAAAACACATTTAACGACGCTCATTACACATTTAAAAGGTGACCAATAACACAAGTATTTAAATAAAAATGCACAAAAGCATCAAAACTTTTATAAATTGGAAAATAATATGCTTTTATAAAAAGTGTCCCAATGTCCCCCCTCTTCCCCTATTTATAACTTTTACTGGATTCATATCTTTACTAGTTTGTTAATTACTATCTTTTTTTTTTTTTTTAATTCATGTTTTTATTCTTCTAGTTGATATTCTAAATATTTTAGTTGATATTTGAACAGTTATTTAATTATTCCAATCGTAGTTTCTATAAATGAAGCATACAGCAGGGTTCTCAGCAATCACTGTTTAGAATACCTTTTTTTATATAAGGCAATCTTTGTATTATTCTTTCGAAGATATATATACTACAAATGATTAATAATAATTACTTAAAACTTAATAAATACTTTAAAAGAAAAAAAAGTGGTTATCAAAATTGTGACTGCTGAGAGCCCTGCATAGAGGATACGTCTATCAGATTATTTGTATTTGCTCAGGATTGCATTATATCGCACATCGGAAAAGTTGGATTGAAAAATCAGCCTAAGGATAAAAATAAAGCATTGATTAGCCTACAATAAAACTGACATAAATGTATCTCATGTGGGTAAATTGTGAGATAAAGATATGATGCTTTTCGTGCCCATTGGGGAACCTCATACACATTTTTCAGTTAAATGAACTCAATTTTGCTATTTTTGTCTTATGTCCCTTTTCTTGCCGATATCACAATCCAAGACAAGGTAATTATTGTACTTTGAATTTGAATAGGTTTGAACGTCAACTTAACAAAGAAAAAAATGTCCTTTATTTTGAAGTAAAATCTGCATTAAGGTAACTCTTTCTTCCTTAAAAAACTAACACGCACGCTTTTTCTTATATCCTTAATATAAAATTAGTAATTTTAAATGAGAATTTAAAAGATAATATAACATTATCTAAAGATTATATTGCCCGGCATGAAAATTGCCTCTAACACCATTTCAACATAGTCTTATGTAAAATAACCTCCTGATTTCGAATCTGACGCCCATACCCTATAACCCAAAGATGTTTAGGAATGGCCCCCTATTTTTTATCATTTTTTGGTGATTTTATGGCTATAAATTTGATTTTTAGGAAGGGGGGGAGGATTATTTTAACTGTTAAATATCTTCTGAGGGGCGACAGAATTGGAAATTTGTAAAACATGGACATTTATGACAAGGGTTTTTTTTTTTTTTGGTGGGGGGGGGGGGGGGAGGATATACCACTGAAATTAAGCATTATGTATCTTACATTTTTTTAATCTGTTATTAATGTAATTTTTTAAACTTTATATACATATGTGTATATATAATTTTTAGGTGTTAAATTAATTATTATTCATTCTTCAAATCAAATTCATGGTCATAAAATTATTGAAGAGGGAAAGAAATTGAGGGAGGGGGTGATATTTCTAGAAAACGGTGGGTGTCTGACAAAATGGGATCCATACTCGGATTCAGGAGGTCATTTTACATGAGAATCAGAAAGAATGGTATCAGAACTCCATTTTTTTTTTTTTTTTTCCTGCAGAGCAGTGTTATTAATAGTTTTACATAACAACTTTACTGTTTCAATATTTCTGGGTTTTAAGGAATTAGCAATTAATTAGTTCAAGCTGCTTAAGCTTGTGTAAAATTATATTTCTATAATATGGAAATATAATTTCTTGGAAGTATGATTAAAATATATATATACAGATTCTCATTAGAACTATTTCCTTTCTCTGTATCAAGTCCGGTACATGAGATTAAAATTCTAAAAATTTTGAGGGATTTCAATTGTATACATTTTATTGTGCTATTAAAATGTATTTTTAGTTATAAAGTATATGCAATGCCATTAATAGTATTTCAAAGCATTGTGTTCTATGAGAGGTATTTCTATAAACCATATTTTTATATCTTTACTGTACACATATCTTAATGAAATAGAAATACATTATTCGAGTTCATTACTGAATGTTTCCTGTAGAAAATAGAGTAAATATCACCACTTGTTTATGTACAGAGACACTCAAAAGTATTCCAAAGCATTGCGTTCTATGAGAGATATTTCTATAAACTATATTTTCATACCTTTAGTTTCTACGAAGTTTTATGAAAGTGAAATTAATATATTATTTGCGTGCACAAAAGAATGCTTTGCATAGCATATAGCTTGATTAGCATTAGATTTACATGGTGACACAAAAATATTCATTTATATTAAAAGCTATTAATAAAAAGTTGCTAGATTTGTACTTTCGTTTACATTAAGCGTTTTTAACACTTTCTAACATTTGTCAAGTGTGAATATGATTTCAATTTTTGTATATGTTCGTCTGTCTGTCTGTCTGACCGTGCTTTAACTCCCGTAAATATTTATGGAATTTTTTGAAACTGATATATGTTATTCAAGTTCACAATCGGGTGTTCCCTATTGAAAATGAAGTTTATACCTCTACTAGTTTGTGCACAGGGGCACCCAAAAATATTCGAAAGCTGTGTGTTCTATGAGAGGAGTTTCTATAAACCATATTTTAATACCTTTAATGCATAGAAACTTTTATGAAATTTTATTATGTTATTCAAGTTCCCTTTCGGATGTTTCCTATGTAAAATCGAGTACATTTCTAACTTTTTTGTGTACAGGGGCACTTAAAGTATTCCAAAGCATTGCGTTCTGTGAGAGTTATTTTTACAAACTAAATTTAAATAATTTTACTTTGCACAAAGCTTAATGCAATTGAAACAAATCATTCGTATGCACAAAAGACTGCCTTCTATATAATATAGTATGATTAGCATTAGATTTACAGGGCCACACAAAAATATTCAGTTACATTAAGAGCAATTAATAAAAATTTGCTAGAATAGCACTTTCGTTTACATTAAGCGTTTTAACACTTTCTTCTATTTTTAGTGAAAATGTGATTTCAATTTGTATATCTGTCAGTCTATCTTTCTATTTGTTTGTTTCCGGCTCCTAGCGTCGGTAAATATTTTTAGATTTTTTTAAAAATGATACAATCAAGTTCACTAAGGTGTGTTCCCTATTTAAAATGACAGTAATGGATCCTGTGCAACTAGTTTGTTTACAGAGACAACAACAACAACAAAAAAAAGTCAATGGATTAAGTTTTAGGACAGAATTTTTTAAAAGTTCTATTTAAAATCTTTCGATTGTAAAAATCATAAAAATATTCACATGAATTTTTAATATTCTAAAATATTTTTTGTATAGAATATGATATAATTAACTTTTTCAGATTAAAAGTTATTCGATACAACAATTACGTACAGTTGGAAAGTGTTACTTATCAATGCGTGCTGCATAATTTTTCTTTCTTGTTTTATCTTATGAATAATTAAGTTGAATTAAAATTATTTTCAAACTATTAAAAACCACCCTAAAAGGAATACATTTAATAAAATGGCATCTGTTACCGTAAAAGTAAAGTAAAACGTTAATATTTGATTCCTGGAAATACACTGTGTCCCAAAAGTTTAGACAATCAATAAAACTTGCATTAACATAAAAAGTAATAAGGTACAATTAAAATTCGCTAGATAGGTAATAAACAAAAACAGTTTTGCTGATATACACATATAAAATATGGTCAAAGGTTTAAAATTATAAAATGTACGTTAAATTATATAAAAATGTGCTGTCCAAAAGTATAGACACCTGTGAGTGTTTTTTGGCTTTACATTTATAAGAGTAACTAAAAACTTACTTTTAATATTAAATTGTATTTCCACGACACTTTATAACATGAAATACACGTTGTTCCATAGAATTAATTAAGCATTAAATTATAGAAGGAGTTTTTTTATAGCACGCTTTGTCAATTGCAGTTTTTAAGTCATTTTACGCATGTATATTGCTTTCCATTTTCATATATTTTACGAGATAAGATCTCAGAGTACTTTTTGAAATTCTGGAAGTTGATGCAATTCCACCCACAGATAAATTATCAACAGAAGCCTTATTTAATAACATTCTATCATCAAGTAGCGTTGTTTTCTTTGGTTTCCGACTCGCTTTCGAGTATTCCATATTCCATCTGATCTCCTGACTCTTATAAATACTGCTCAAGGATGTCTTTATTCTTCTCAATATTTGTACTGGATTTTGTCCTTGCGCTTTTAATTGTAAAATCTTAATAATTTCATCTTTAGAAATTTCTTTAGAACGTGGCATTTTTTAACAGAATACGCAGGAAACATCTTTTCCGAATTACAAACAAAACAATACATTGAACTCATTAAATTATTATGTTAAATATATAGCAGACGATATTTCAATTAAAGGAAAAAATTATTCTACATTTATAGAAGCAGACGACAATAAAAATATTTTATTTTGTGAACAAAAATGTAAAAGAAAACATGCAATGCCGTATTGTGTCTATACTTTTGGGACAGCACATTTTTATATCATTTAATGTATATTTTATAATTTCAAACCTTTGATCATAAGTCATATGTGTGTATCTGCAAAACTGTTTTTATTTATTGCCTATCTCACGAATTTTAATTGTACCTTATTAATTTTTATGTTATTGCAAATTTTATTGACAGTCTAAAGTTTTGGGACACGGTGTACACTTTGAAACATTACCGCTTGCTTTATTTTATTTTATTTAGACAAGTTATTATAAAAATAAATCAATAATCATTTACCTTCAATTTAATGTCACCTGCACTCGCTTCGTATTTCGCGAGATGACAACAACATGATAACAGATGTAGCAAGGCAACTATATGAAAATAAGAAGTAAGAGCATGCGCGGACAGTTACTTGACGCCAAGGAAATTTTAAGCCAGAAATATGCTTGATTTGGCATGCGTAATTTTCCTAACTTGAAGTTGGTCTGAGATATCCTTGAATTAGCAACTTTGCTCTGTCATGGTAAATTCACTTTAAAGCCAACCTTGTTTCAAGGAAGTGTGCTGTGTGGGAAGGGTTTTAAATAAATTCTCAAATGGGGGAAATAAAAAAATTAAATTAAAGGAAGCATGCATATTATTGTATTATTAGAACGTGAGGTCTATTTATTTCAATAGAAAAAGAAAATACCAAATGAAAACAGTTTTTGTTTTTTCTGCGTTTTTTTTATTTTATTTTACTTTTTATCAAGTTAAATATATATATATATATACAGTAGAACTTGGATAATTCGAAGTTGAAGGGACCAGAAAAAAGTTCGAAATCCAAAAATTCGAATTACATATACTATTTTCTCAAAAAAAAAAAAAAAAAAAAAAAAAAAAGAGAGAGAGAGAGAGAGAGATAAATTAAAAAATTAAAACTCTATTGTCAAAGATTTAACACATAAACTTTATATCTAAGAATACTGCTACACCCCCCCCCCTCCCCATTAAATCAATATTTTTTATGAGCTTAATTATTCAACACTTTTTTAAAAATAGTCAGATATTTTTTATTTCTTCTTTAAGTACAATCTTTGTGTCATAGTATATAAGTTGATAAAAAAATAGAATCTTCTTCATTAGACATGACTTTCAATTAAAAACCCCCTCAAAGTTCATGTTTATGCACCATATCTTCTGATGAACTAGTTAGGGCCCTCTATCTTCATGAGTTAGAGGCTTCTCTTGTATTTCCTTATCCTTCTTTTAAAAGACTGTTAAAATATATTAGCTGAGAAAAATCTCGGGAACAAATTTTACAGTAATATTTTAAAGATAATCGAACGAAAAATTCCAATTATCCAAAATAGAATTCGAATTATCCACGATTTTTTAACATTATTTTAATACAAAATTCAATAGACCGAGTAAAAAGTTCGAATTATCCAGAATTTCAAATTAAACAAGTTCGAATTATTCAAGTTTCACTGTATTAAAAATAAAAATGTACAAAAACTTGTGAAAGAAATTTTAAAAGATTAATGCAATAACCGTTGCTAAGGAGCGCAATTTCATATTTTAAAAGAAAGAGTCAGTTATTTATTTTTTGATTGATTTTGGCAGTGAAAATGCAAATGCTCGAGAGGTTTTGCCAGCGAAGTTGTTAGACGAGAAGTGACGGGTTCGATTCGAGGTCGCACTTATCGGCCTAGTCATTAAGAATTTCCCGTGGTTATCTTCAGAATCGCGGAATTTTTTTTACATAAACTATTATGTATTTTCAAATCATAATAAACTGTAAAATTGGAAACCTAATAGGCAAAATTATATATATATATATATATATATATATATTAAGAAAAGGAAAAAAAATAACGTTTTCTAATTACGATAGACTTATTCATATTATAAAACTACTTGGCGAGCTTTTATTAAAAATGAAAACTTCAATACATGTTGACGTATTATTTAAAAAAAAAAAAAAACTAGTTAGCATAGGTGGACTCTGCTCAGTTCACCATTATATGTATGTTCTCATAAATTTCTAGTACAAAACATTCATGTTAAAAGTAATGAATTTGACCAATAGCTTGACACAGTGACGGAACAAAATGCCCGCCTAATAGGCTACCCACCGCTCAGTTCGATATATTTATCTTATTCTAATCTATTAATTTATTTTATTGGGGTCAATTTCGTAGTTTATTTTCATGCTACTATTTCCACTACAATAATCCCCAAAGTGCATATTTATAAGTGCATATTTATATGGAATATCGCCCCATTTCACTATGTTGATAAAATCTTAAATTTGGAATAACTTACGAAATTTTCCTGTTAGAATATTTGTAGTCAATTATGTTCAAACAAGTGTCATAAATGTTATTTTGAAGTTGTCTGACACTGGCGTAACTAGATCGCAATTTCGAAAGGGGGGGGGGGGGGAAGGTAACTTTTTTTTTTTTTTTTTATCTCTCTTTTGTGAAACTGTTTGATATATACAATATACAATTATTTCTTCTCTCTTGTATATTCAATAAAATAAAGTATTGCATTCGTAAAAATTTTTGGTTTTCGACGGATTTACACGTTTTCACAGGTCCAGAACTGAATTTAACCATTTTTAGAAAATGTGTGTCTGTTGCGTGGGACAAAAAGTTTTAAGACAACTCTATTTCAAGAACTAGTGCACAGAATTTTATTTAAATTCATATGTAGTTGCACCTTGACATAAATTAATGTTATTATCAACTTTTGGTGCAGATCACTCAACAGGTGGTGCTGCTAGACTGCAATTTGTTCGATTTAATGGAAGGCTATATCTCAAGGTCTGCTATATATATATCCGAACAAAACGCAGAATATGAGAAGGTCTTTATGAAACATCAAACTAAATGAATTTGGGTGCAGATCCGCTAATAGATGACGCTGCTGTGCTGCAGTTTTCCCCGTTAACGGGAAAGCTATACCTCAAACTTTATTGCATATAATTGCACAAAACTTGGATTATTAAAAACCCATTATGAAACAGTTTGCTTATTGTATTCGGGTGCATATCGGCCGGTAGGTAGCGCTGATGTGCTGCAAATTACGCTCTTGAATAGGAAGGCTAAATTATAACTTCTATTGCATATAAATGCAGCAAATTTGATATGCGTGATAACCATTATGAAAACTATCCTGACTTAATTTGGGAGCATATCAGCCAATAGGTGGCAGTGCTATTACTGACCTATGATTTTCCATATGACTACATCTCAGCATCTGTTGATTAAAAATGCGTAAACCTGCATACTTAAAATAGTTAGTGTGAAAAGCTATGGTTGAACGTTTATGCATGTCAAAATGGTAAAAAGTTATTAAGTGACGCTCTTATAAAAAAAAAAAAAAAAAAAAAAAAAAAAGATATTGAAGAAAGTTTTGTGATGACTGCAATATACTAGTTTTTAACGAAATACCGTTTTAGAGCGATAACTTGGGTTTTATTATTTATATTTAAAGCTTAAGGATAGAAAATGCTGCCTTAATTAAGAAAAGAATAATACAGCATTGGCAATTTTTTTGACACCAGAAATTTGGTCAACATTTTAAGAATCTTAAATAGTAATGAAAAAAAAAAAAAAACAATCTAAATAATATATCATCTAACGAATAAATAAATAAATAAATAAATAAAAAATCTATATGAAGAATCGAATTCGATATATGTATAAATATTAAACAACATTATAATTTTCAAAAACTGTGTGGGTTGGCACTTTCATATTGCATTCTCCTGATGAACAGTTACGTTCAATTATTTTGATTTGAAACAATTTTTGTGAGTTTTTGCGATTTATAGCATTGCTTACAAAGTTTGTATTCATTACATTTCTGTTTTATGCACGTTCCGCATTACAGAAGTTTTACTGTATGCATGCATATGAAATAAAAAATTAGTATGTTGTGGCCACTCAATACTTTCTTCTATATATTATCTTATAAAAATTCAAGCAGCACCAAAATATTTATTAAATTATTGTTTATTAAAATTACTTTCTATGATGAATGCAGACGATCACAGGTTTTTAGCGGTTGGTCTGTGTGTATATTATCATCATATATCAAGAAAAAAATCAGCATCAGGAAGTCCAAACTCGGTATTCTAAATCTGTGTCATATAGAGATGCTACACTAAACTTTTCGTTCAGAGAAAAAAAAAAAAAAAATGGTTCGTGTACAGGGAAACTAAAAAAAATTCAAATACATTACGTCTATGGGAGAAATTGCAATTAAGTAGAGTTTAACATCTATAGGCTGCACCCAAATTAAATGAATATATATTTTTTATAGTCATAAAAGCATGTTTCATGTAGAGTATGGTACGAAAATCATTACCCGTTCATTTACAAGGCAACACGAAAGAACTAGAATATTCTGCTATATGCTATTAATATAGGATTATATTTCAGTGCACAATGTGGTTTGTACATAACTTTTAGAAGATGTACAGGGCTACCAATAGTTAATCGAAAACATTCTCTATTATTGAATGTAATTAGTGGAAGTGCTTTACTATAATATTTTGCCATATCCAGGAAAATTGGTTAGAAATAAAAATCAATTCTTTATACCCATGTGGTAAATAAAGTATTTTTTAAACTAAACTAGGGGGCTCTGCCCCCTGCTCGCTCCGCTCACCAACACCGAGGGAGGCTTCGCCTCTCCCTCGACTCACTTTTTATTAACACATGCAGAGCTCTTCCCGCCTACTCACTGCTTTCTTTCACTGAAAGGGAATATTAATAGTGCATATTGCAAGACTTATATTAATAGTGCATATTAGAAATTATGGAAATTCTCATATTCAATATCAAATTAGAATATATAATATTTATACTTTTTTAAATAGAAAGAAATTCATAATATCTAGACCATTTTGCATTACAGCCTTAGTATATGACCCCTTTTTTTTTTTACAACCTTAGATGCGGACCGCGGTATTTCAGTCGGTAGAGCGCCGAGCTCTACCGACTTTGGGGGTTCGGTTCGGTCTCGAGCCGGCCAAAGACTGTCGTGTACACTAATGGTGGCTGGTGCAAGTAAAATATGTCGTGGCCGCAATATCCTCCATGTTCCCATCAAAATGAGGACCACAGAAGCTGGGGAGCCATCCCCCTCGTGTAGGATCAAAACTGTGGTGGCCTGTTTCCGGAACATTCTTAGGGGTGCGTCCCAGACCGTCGCGAATTATCCATAGCGCAGCAATGGTGCGACGTCAAACACAACCAACCTGATTATCTACCTACCTACAACCATGGATCATATTTTAATTTTCTAAAAATAGGGAAAAAAAAACTTGATATGTATTTTCTTTCTTTTTTACATCCATGGTTTTGAGCAGCGGCACCCTAGTCAGTAAAGCGCTGAGCACGTAATTGGAAGATTACCGATTCGATACTTGAGCCGGCTAAAGACCGTCGTGTACGAATGGTGGCTGGTGCTCATAAAATCTGTCGTGGCCGCAAAGTCCTCCATGTTCCCATCTAGACTATACCTCTGGGGATCATCAAAACGGGGAGGGGGGGGGCATCCCCTCCGTGAAGGATCAAAATTGTGATGGCACGTCTCCCGACCATCTCTAAGGGTGCGTCCCAGACCGTCGCCAATTACCTGTAGCGCAGTTCTGTTACGACGTTAAATCCAACCTACCTACCTACCTACGTACAACCATGAATTATATTTTAATTTTTCCGTGTAAAATGACTTCATGACAGAAGAACAACGTCACTGGGAGAAACTTTTTTCAAAATGGCAAATAGAGCACCTTCATAAATTTGTCGTTTTTAGCTAATAACTTCTTAAATTAAAATGATATAAACTTCTAAGCAGCTGAAATGTCTTCCTTGGAGTATTCGGAACACATTGATACCTCTCATGACGCGAAGGACCCTGCCCTCCGCTAGAAGATGCCATCGCAGACAAAAAAATTTGACGCCAGTGACAGTAACTTTTTTTTAATATATAGAGATATTTAGCGTTCTTTTTACTTCCATTACCCTACTACCGTAGGTAATGGAAGTATTGTATTCGGACCAAAAAATTCGATATCAAGTTTTCACCTGATTTACAGGTTTTAAAGCCTCATGAGTCGATAAAAGTAGTTTTTGAAATTGGTCTGTGTTTGTATGTGTGTATCTATGTGTGGAATCTTCTGGCTATCATATCTCCGAAACTAATAAAAATAGAATTTCGAAACTTCACAAATGATATAGATCCGGTGTACAGAGGAATTTTCCAAATTTTGGTGAAAATTGGAAAACCGGAATTGGGTTATCGGAAACCCTAAATGGGACCGTAAGTCCGTATCTCAAAAACGGCTCCAGCGATTTTCTTTAAAGTTGCTATATAAAAACTCTATTAGATGCCCTTTCGAATGATATAGTTGGTAAGTTCAGGAAAATTGATAGGCGTCCTGTATAAATAGCTCAATTTCAGGTATCGCAAGTGCGTTCCTTTAAAAACGGCTGTACGGATTTTTTTCAAACTCGCCATATTAACTCCCTTTTAAATATCCATTTGTGTGTAATTATTGTTTTCCGGTCAATAATTGAGAATACCAAGTTTTGGTAAAAGTTGGTATCTCAAAAAAAAAAAAACGGCTCTAACAATTTTCTTGAAAATTGTTTCATTAATCCATTTTAGATACCCTTTCTCATGTATTATGTGGTTATTACAAGAATATTAAAGCTCATTCTGATTAGGTAGTTCAGTTTTAGATCTCGGAAGTTGATGTTAAAAAAAAAATAACTCTTTTTTTCTTTTTGTTATTTTTTAACTCGCAGTGTAAATTCTGTTTTATATGTCTTTATACGTGTGTCAAGTTTCTCTTACAGGAAAATTCTAAAAAATGCATATAATATCTCTAAAAAATGCATATAATACGTGTAATAGTTGGCAAAGGGAAGTCGTGTGGTTGTTTCACAACAGACTTTTTTTAAATACTGACAATAAGGCTCCCTCAATATTGAAGACATGTTTTTAACGTTTAATCTCTGTCCATTACTTTTATTAGAATAACTTAAAAACAAATAATTTCAGCCAATTCAAATGTTACTTGAAAATTTTTATCCAAATTCCTTTCAAGGAATGGTGCGAGTGAAAGTTGTCTGAATAATTTCAAATTAACATTTAAATTTAATAACATTTTTTGAATTCTCTTTAAATGTAAATACAATATTAAACGGCGGGGGGGGGGGGGGGGGAGAACTTTTTTTGTTAAATGAAGCTTTTCCGAAGGCTGTTTCAAATTGTTTTTAACGAAGGTTTATATAACAATATTAAATTTATGCAGTAACCTTAAAATATGAAGTTGCGTCCTTTGCTAAAGAGCACAACTTCATATTTTTAAGGAAAGTGTGGGTTATTTATTTATTCATTCATTTTGGCAGAACAAATGGTAAGAGGGGTTCTGCTCTGGTAGCTGGTAGACGAAAAGTGTCGGTTTCGATTCCAGGTCGCACTCGTTGGCCTAGCTATTCGGAGTTTCCCGTGGTTATCTTCAAAATCACGTGGTTTTGGACTGGGATCCCTTAGAAAGATTCCCCACGGATGATACTCCACCTATTACCAGGATCTTCGTGTAATCAATCGGCCTTAACATTTACACGACACAGGGACCTTGTTATCATTAAAAGTCCCACCCCCTTTTTCCAACTTTAGAACAAGCTGGTAGACATGCAAAATTACATACAGACCTTGTTGACAAAACTGCCAAACTTTCTTTTTTCTTTTTTTAATAAATTATTATGTATTTTAAAATTATAATAAGCGGCAAAATTGGAAACCTAATTTGCAAAATTATAATTTTTCTTTAAAAGAAAAAAAAGAAAAAAATACGCTCTGTAATTATGATAGAGTAATTCATATTATAAAACTACTTGATTAACCAACTCCGAACACCTAAATCAACGACCCCGTCTTGGAATCACACCCGGCACTTCCCGTCTGATGGGGCAAAAACAAAATTAGTGGTTTACCACGTTTGCGTTAAATTAATTCTATAATAACATAATTTGCAATCTAAAATAAACACAGCAAAATATAAAAGGTTAAGGTCATTGTGCCTAAATGCGATAACCCATAAATGCGACAAAGTTCTTCTACTGAAAATCTAAATGCTTAAATCACAAACTTATAAATCATAATGGAACATACACATTTCAAGAACGGTTCGCGAAACTTTTCATTAAATTTTAAAGGTTTTTTCTAGTAGAATTTTCCTTTGCAGTAAACATTGTCCATTATGGCTTTCCGACGTCTTTTCCTAATTGCGATAAAATATTTTCAAATAGTAACTGTAATTTTATCCTTTCATCTTTCAAGATCAAATAACCACTGTTACGTCATGTGCTTGAATACCCTTCATACCTACCAGAAGAAAAAAAAAAAATACTACATTTTTTTAAAAAGAGGGGTTTAAAATTTTTATCGCATTTAAGGGTCTGTTTACACCATTTTCCTAAATGCGACAAATTTTATCCCTTAAATGCGGCAAATTTTACAGTTGATATATTAAGGGAAGTTTAAGCATTTTTTCCTTTTTAACACTTTCCAACAAGGTTTAAAAGTGACTTAGACTTGTCTGTCCCTCTGTCCGTCTGTCTGTCTGTCTCTCCGCGCTCTAATTCCTGTAGGGACACCTGAAAGTATTCCAAAGTACTGTATTCTATGAGAGGTATTGCTGTAAACCATATTTAATACCTTAACTGTATACAAATCTTAGTGAAATTGAATCATGTTATTCAAGTTCACTATCGGATGTTTCATATATAAAATGGAATAAATACCACCACTAGTTTGTACACAGGGACACTCGAAAGTACTCCAAAGCATTGCGTTCTATAAGAGGTATTTCTATAAACCAAATTTTAATAACTTTACTTTCCACAAAGTTTAATGAAATTGAAATATGTTACTCATATGCACAAAAGAATGCTTTGCATAGAATATATTATGATTAGCATTAGATTTACAGGGCCACACAAAAACATTCAGTTACATTAAGAGCTGTTCATAAAAATTTGCTATAATTTCAATTTCGTTTACATTAAGCGTTTTTAACATTGTCTAACAATTTTCATCTGTGAATATAATTTCAACTTAAGTATCTGTCTGTTCGTCTGTCCGCGCCCTAGCTCCAGTAAATATTTATGTAATTTCTTGAAACTGATATATGTTATTTAAGTTCACTATCGGATGTTCCCTATTGAAAAAGGAGTTAATATCTCTACTGGTTTGTGTACAGAGGCACACAAACCTTTTACAAAGCATTGTGTTCTATGAGAGATATTTCTATAAACCATATTTTAATACCTTTACTGTACACAAACCTTAATGAAATTGAGAAATGTCATTCAAGTTCACTATCGGATGTTTTATATATTAAATGGAGTAAATACCACCACTGGTTTGGGCACAGAGACACTTGAAAGCATACGAAAGCATTGCGTTATATGAGAAGTATTTCTATAAACCAAATTTTGATAACTTTGCTTTCCACAAAGCTTAATGAAACTGAAATGTGTTATTCATATGCACAAAAGACTGCTTTCTATAGAATATAGTATGTTTAGTATTAGTTTTACAGAGCAACAAAAAAATATTCAGATACATAAAGAGCTATTAAGAAAAGTTTGCTGGAATTGCACTTTCGTTTACATTAAGCGTTTTTAACATTTTCTAACAATTTTTAAGTGTGAATATAATTTCAATTTGTGTATCTGTGTGTCTGTTTGTCTGCCCATCTCTCTGTCTTTCGGCGCTCTAACTCCGGTAAATATTTATGGAATATCTTGAAACTAATATATGTTTTTCAAGTTCACTATCGGATGTCCCCTATTAAAAATGGAGTAAATACCTCTACTGGTTTGTGTACAGGGGCATCGGAAAGTACTGCAAACTATTTTTTTTTTCTATGAGAGGCATTTCTATAAACCATATTTTAATACCGTTACTTTACACAAATCTTAATGAAATTGAAATATGTTATTCAAGTTCGCTATCGGATGTTTCCTATGTGAAATGGAGAAAATATTACCACTGTTTTGTGTACAGGGAGACTTACTAAAAGTACAAGTATTGCGTTGTATGAGAGGTATTTCTGCAAACCAAATTTTAATAACTTTACTTTGTACAAATCTTAATGAAATTGAAAAATGTTATTCATATGCAAAAAGGAATGCTTTTTATAAATACAGTATGATTAATATTAATCTTACAGGGCCACATAAAAATATTAAGTTACATTATGAGCTATTAATAAGAATTTGCTGTAATTGCATTTTCTTTTACAATAAGCATTTTTAACACTTTCTAACAATTTTTAAGCGCGAATATGATTTTAATTTGGTTATCTTTCTGTCCGATTGTCTGTCTTTCTATCTGGCTCTCGTCCCAAGAGTTCTTAAATATTTTCAGAATTTTGAAAAATTGATATATGTTATTAAAGTTCACTATGGAATGTTTCCTATTTAAAATGCCATTAATATGTCCTACACAACGTGTTTGTGTACAGGGAACTTCCAATGCTTTGCGTTTTAGGACAGAAATTTTTAAAAATCACATCTAAATAACTTTCTACTGTAAAAATTATAAATAAATTGAAATGTATTTTAATATTCTAAAATAATGTTTTGTATAGAATATGATATGATCAACCTTCAGAAATATTCAAATACATTAAGGGATCAATTATAATCTGACGGCTGGACTTTCTTTTGCATTAAGCCTTTTTAACGTTCTTCAACGATGTCTGAGAGCGGTTTTAAATTGAATTAGTCAATCTGTATATTTTTCTGTGCTTCTCTCCTTTGTTTGATAACGCAGGCAAAGAATATTGAAAGATATACGATACAACAAGCACGTACAATTGGAGATTATTAATAACCAGTGCGTACTGCATGATTTTTCGTTCTTTTTTTAACACTTTTCAGCAAGGTTGAAAAGTGTCAATGACTTTGGTTTGTCTGTCTGTCCGCAGTCGAACTCCTGTAAATTTTCATGGAATTTCTTGAAGCTGATATATCGTATTCAAGTTTACTATCGGATGTTCCCTATTGAAAATGGAGGGAAATCCTCTTCTGATTTGTATACAGGGACACCCAAAATTTTCCAAAGCACTGTGTTCCATGATAGATATTTCTATAAACCGTATTTTGATACGTTTACTTTAAACAAATTTTAATGAAATTGAAATATATCATTTAAGTCCACTGCCGGATATTACCCATGTAAATTGAAGTAAATGCCATCACTGGTTTGTATACAGGGACATCCGAAAGTATTTAAAAGCATTGCGTTCTATGGAAGGTATTTCTAAGCACCAAATTTTAATGATTTTACTTTGCACAAGTCGTAAATATATATATATATATATATTATTCATATGCACAAAAGAATGCCTTCCATAAAATACAATATTATTAGCATTATATTTACAGGGCCACACAAAAATATTCAGATACATTATGAGGTATTGTTGGAAAATTGCTTGAATTGCATTTTCGTTTACAATAAGCGTTTTTATCACTTTCTAAATGTTTTTAACACTTTCCAATAAAGTTGAAAAGTGTTAATGACTTAGGTTTGTCTGTCTGTCCGTGCTCTATCTCCCATAAATATTCATGGAATCAGAGTTACACATACACTATTCAGAAAAGAAGAGTTAAACACGGAGTTACACACTCTGTTATAAAAAGGCAAAGTTACACACAAACTGTTAATAAAAATGCAGAGTTACACACACACACTGTTAGCAAAAAATTAGCGGTACACACAGCGTTACACACAGCGTTACACACATTGTCAAAAAAAAAAGAGATTTACATACGGAGTTACACACACTGTTAATAAAAAGGCGGAATTATACACAGCAAAAAATCAGTGATACACGCAAAGTTACACACATTGTTAAAAAAAAAAAAAGAAATGAACATTGAATTACACGCACTGCTAATAAAAAGGCAGGATTATACACAGAGTTACATGCACTGTTAATAAAAAAGGCGCTGTTAATAAAGAGTTACACACAGATTTACACTCACAGAGTTAATAAGAAGGCAGAGTTGCACACACACATTTAATTACGTACAGGGTTACGCACACTGTTAGTTACACATAAGTAAAATTACACACGTTTTTTGCTAAAAATCAGCGATACACACAGTGTTACACACACAATGTTAAAAAAAAGAACTGTTAATAAAAAACAAAATTACACATAGAGTTACACACACTGTTAATAAGAAAGAAGAGCTACACACACACTGTTAATTGCATACAGGGTTGCACACACAGTGACAGTTTCACATAGCGTTACGTACATTGTTAGAAAAGTTCAGCAGTACACACAGAATTACACACACACTGTTAAAAAAAAAAGAAGAGTTACACACTGTTAACAAACAGCAGATTTAGACACAAAGCTCCACACACTGTTAATATAAACGAAGAGTTACACACACTGTTAAAGGCAGAGTTGCACATAGAGTTACACAACATTTTATCTTGAAATAGTTATGCGATATTAAGTATTTTATAAACTATAAAAAAAGAACGAAAAATCATGCATTACGCAATGATTATTAACACTTTCCAACTCCACGTAATTGTTGTATCTTATAACTTTGAAAGTTCTGTACCTACGTTATCACACAACAAACAAACAGTAGTTCTGAAAGGCATACAGACAGACTAATTGAATTCCTAATCATTCTTAAACACTGTTTGAAAGTGTTAAAAATGCTTAACACAAAAGAAACCGTCGCCCTTTGATTGTAATTCCAGCCCTTAATCTATCTGAAAATTTCAGTGTAGCCCTGTAAATTTGAAGGTTAACAAAATCATATTTTATACAAAACATTATTTTAGCAAATTAACAATAAATGCCAATTTCTTTATGATTTTACAGTTTTAAGTACAGTATGAAAGTTCTTTAAATGTAAATTATAAAAATGTATGTCCTAAAATGCAACGCATTGGCATTTTTTGCGCGTTCTTGTACATAAACATGTTGTACAGTACCTATTAATGCCCTTTTTATTTGGGAACATTCAATAGTGAATATGAACAACATATATATTTTTTTAAAAATTCAGAAAATATTTCCGGACGCTAAGTGCGGTACACAGACAGATAGACAAATGGAGATTCGGGCACATAGATACAGAAATTGAAAACACGTTAAGACTTAAACAAGAAAGAAAAATCATGCAGTACTCATTGATTAGTAACACCTTTCAACTGTACGTAATTGCTGTATCGAATAACTTTTAATATTCTTTGCCTACGTTGTGAAGTTGAGATGTCAGAACGTCACCACAGTTGTTTTAATTAAGCTGGGTCCAGCAAAGTAGAAAGTGGGGACGGTTAAAATCGCTTCGTCGCCAGTGACTCGGCGAAAGTTGAGGTCGAGTTAGCTTTGTGTCGGCAGGGTGCTGCAATGAAAGACTTAGATTTTGAATGTTTGATAAATTAGAAGTGATTTTAAAAGGACGGATTGAAATGAAGAGAGACGAGGATGTAGGAAGAAGTATAAAATGGCGAAGGTTTTAGTAGATGGGAGTGGATGTTGGAGGATATTATAGTGGATGTTGCAGGATATTATAGTGGATGTCGGAGTATATTATAGTGTGGATATTGGAGTATTATAGTGGATTGTTGAAAGTCTTATTTTGGCGAATATTGAGTAGTAGAAATTTAGAGGAGTGAGGAATAAGTCATGATGAGTGTTAGTACGAGTATTTGCTAGCGCTCGTGAAAGTGAATTTCGATCTCTGATCGAAAGTGAAGTCGCAGCAGTGGAGCTACGAGTGCAACCGTCGCTACACCTTCAATTGCTTGCTGGGGTGAGATATTTAAGATAATCTAATTTAATTGTTGATATATATATTTTGATTGAGTGATACACTGACTGAGCTAGTTTAATTGCCAGGCCACCCTCCCCATTAATCTGCTCAAATAAACTTTAGTTATTGTTAATTCAAGTCTTGTGTTCTCTTACTTATCCATTTAGTGATCTAATTAAGTTAAGATGGAGTTTGCGTCAACGCTAACTTTACAACGTTATCACACAACAGACAGAAGGACTGAAAAATATACAGATAGACTAATTGATTTTAAAATTACTCTTAGGCATTTTGGAAAGAGTTAAAAAGGCTTAACGCAAAATAAAATGCAGCCATTAAATTATAATTACAGCTTTTGATCTCTCTGAGTATTTTAGTGTAGCCCTTTAAATCAGAAAGTTAATCATACCATATTCTATACAAAACATTATTTTAGAATATTAACAATACATTTCAATATTTTTATGATTTTTGCAGTAGAAAGACTTAACTTTCAAAAAATTCTGTCCTAAACCGTAATGCATTGGCATTTTTTTTTTTTTTGTTGTTGTTGTTGCTGTTGTTGTCCCTGTAAACAAACTAGTTGTACAGGACCTATTAATGTCGTTTTGAATGGGGAACATTCTATAGGGATAATGTTTATAAAAATAACACTCATAAAACACAATGCTTTCGAATGCTTTTGGGTGTCCCTGTACACAAACCAGAAGAGATATTCACTCCATTTCAATATGGAACATCCGATAGTGAACATCAATAAAATATATCAGTTTCGAGAAATTCCATAAATATTTACAGGAGTTAGAGCACTGGCAGACAGACGGACAGACAGATGGGCAGATACACAAACTGAAATCATTCACACTTTAAAATGTTAGAAAGTGTTAAAAACGCTTAATGTAAACGAAAGTGCAATTCTAGAATTGTTTTATCAGTAGCTCTTAATATAAATGGATATTTTTGTGTCACCCTGTAAACCTAATGCTAATCATGCTGTATTCTATGCAAAGCATTTTTTTCTGCATATAAACATATTTCAATTTCCTAAAACTTCGTGGAAAGTAAAGTTATTAAAATTTGATTTATAGGAATATCTCTCATAGAACGCAATGCTTTGGAATACTTTTAACTGTCCCTGTACATAAATCGGTGGTGGTATTTCTGCCATTTTATACAGGAAACATCCAGTAGTGAACTTGAATAACATATTTCAATTTAATTGAGATATGTATACAGTAAAACCAATAGAAATATCTCTTATAGAACACAATGCTTTGAAATGCTTCCGGGTGTCCGTGTACACAAACCAGTGAAGGTATAAACTCTATTTTAAATAGGGAACATCCGATAGTGAACTTGAATAACATATATCACTTTGAAGAAATTCCATAAATATTTATGAGATTTAGAGCTTGGACAGACAGACAGGCGGACAGGCAGATACACAAAACTGAAATCATATTCATCCTTAAAAAATGTTAGAATGTGTTAAAAACGCTTAACGTAAACGAAAGTACAATTCTAGTCATTTTTTTTTAAATAGCGCTTAATGTAACTGGATATTTTTGTGCCACCCTGTAAATCTAATGCTAATCATGCTATTTTCTGTGCAAAGCATTCTTTTGTGCATACAAATACCATATTTAAATTTCCAAAAACTTCGTGGAAAGTAAAGTTATTAAAATTTGATTTATAGAAATATCTCTAATAGAACGCAATGCTTTGGAATACTTTTGAGTGTCCCTCTATATAAATCGGTGGTGGTATTTCCTCCATTTTATATAGGAAACATCCAATAGGGAATTTGAGTAACATATTTCAATTTCATTAAGATATGCCTACAGTAAAGGTATGAAAATATGGTTTATAGAAATACCTCTCATAGAACACAATGCTTTCGAATGCTTTTGGGTGTCCTGTGCGCAAACCAGTTGAGGTATAAACTCTATTTTCAATAGGGAACGCCCGATAGTGATCTTGAATAACATATTTCAATTTCATTGAAATATGTCTACAATAAATGTATGAAAATATGGTTTATAGAAATACCTCTCATAGAACACAATGCTTTGAAATACTTTCGGGTGTCCCTGTACACAAACCAGTAGAGGTATCATATTCACCCTTAAAAAATGTTAGAATGTGTTAAAAACGCTTAACGTAAACGAAAGTACAATTCTAGCCATTTTTTTTAATAGCTGTTAATGTAACTGGATATTTTTGTGCCCCCCTGTAAATTTAATGCTAATCATGCTATATTCTGTGCAAAGCATTCTTTTGTGCATATAAATACCATATTTAAATTTCCAAAAACTTCGTGGAAAGTAAAGTTATTAAAATTTGATTTATAGAAATATCTCTCATAGAACGCGATGCTTTGGAATACTTTTGAGTGTCCCTGTACATAAACCGATGGTGATATTTCCTCCATTTTATACAGAAAACATCCTATAGTAAACTTTAATAACATATTGCAATTTCATTAAGATATGTCTACAGTAAAGGTAAGAAAATATGGTTGTAAAAATACCTCTCATTGAACACAATGCTTTGAAATACTTTCGGGTGTCCCTGTACACAAACTAGTAGAGGTATGAACTCCATTTTCAATAGGGAACGTCCAATAGTAATCTTGAATAACATATATCAGTTTCAAGAAATTCCATAAATGTTTACGGGAGTTAGAGCGCGGACAGACAGACGGACGGACAGACAGACGGACGGACACACAGACAGACGGACAGACAGACAAACCGAAGTCATAAACATTTTTCAACCTTGTTGGAATGTGTTAATAACAGTTTTCAACCTTCTTTGGAAAGTGTTAATAACATTAAAGTAACTCCCATGCATTAAATGCATTATCGCATTTAGGGAGTTTGAACATCGCATTTAGGATATAGTACCTTAAATGCGACAAAAATTTCCTAAATGCGACGCTGATATATATTTTCATAAATTACTGATATTTTTTTAATTTCTTGAAAAAAAAATGACTCAAAACACTAGTTTAGAACTATGAGTATAATATTCAACCATTTTTTCTTTCTTTTTATAATTATTTGTTTACTAAAATGTCATAAGTTTCCTAAATCCGATAAACTTACCAAAAATCACGTCGCATTTAGGCACAATGACCTTGTAAGAATAAAACCAAGCTAAATAAGATTTTAAAATTGTCATATGTTAACTCCATTTTCTCTATGAAGTGTCACTTTTTTTCTACAGATAAACAGCTCTAATCCTTTGAGAAGCATATGGATATTTCTAATTATCTTGGAAAAGAAATGGAGAGAGGAGAGGGAATAGATGGGAGGGGGAGCTGACACCTGGCGCGGCGCTCAGACAAAGAAGCCCCTAACATGAAGGGATTTAAACCAAGGTGATTTACACCTGTGTTGCCAAACGTAGAGATTTATCCCCACGTGTAGGGACTTTTAGCAGCTCTGTTAGGATGTAGATGGCAGATTCTGAATTTGTGGGGACTTTTGGGGAGTAATTCCATACAAAATTGCATGGGATTATGCATAGATTATGTTGCCTTTTTTTTTTTTTTTTTTAACTTTGTTTAAGATTTTCTATACAGAAAATCTATATACATTCTCATATGAAGTCAAACAAAAATATTTTTATTAAGACAACAGGATTATTGCTTTCAGTTAAATAAGCTATTTAAATACAATAATAAAAAAGTATTAGTCGTATTATCAATTAATTACGGCTTTTCTTTTTCTTTTTTCTCCTTTTCGTGAGTAATTAAAAATATTAAATTGAAATGGAGATAAAGCATGCTACGGAAATTTAAGAAATAAATATATTAGTCAAATAATAACAGGTCAAATATATTAGTCGTTGCTAAGGGACGTAACTTCAAATGTTATGATAAAAAATAAGTTATTTTATTTTATTTATTTATTTTTACGCTTTTTGTGTATTTTGACCAATTAAAATTTTTCGTTTTTCCTGTCGTATCTCAATAAGCTAGAAACCTTATTTAAAATAAATCGAGAGAAATCGTGTAAAAGAAATGTTAAGAAATGAATATAATAATCATAACAACATTGCTAAGGAACGCAACACAGTTACCGCGTGCTTCTATGTGGAAGATTTGAGTTAAAGGGGGAAAAAAAAAAAGAAACAAAGAAAACTGTCATTCTAAATTAAATTGTGTTTTGTGCAAAATTTTATATATGTTATTTAAAAAGCAAAAATAGGCTTTGATCCCACCCCTCCCTCTCTTTTTCTCTTTTTTCACTTAATCTTTTGTATTTAAACTTTTTTTAGAAGAAGATTGTTAAATCTGCATGTGCCATTTTTACAAATGTAAGTCAACAACAGTTCTTGATTTGGCTTATTTTCTAGGTTTATTTTACCCTATTTACTTTTTATTTGACTGGAACCAGAATTGAGTATAATTGCCGAAACGTAAGTGGAAGCCCTCTGTTGAGACTCAAAACGGTTTTGGGTTCCGTCTGTGTGTTTGTCTGCGTGTTTGTTTGTCTGTGTATTTGTCGCGCGATAGCGATCGCAAAAATCCCGCTATTGACTTGCAATTTAGTACACATGTTCATGATCCCCACGAAATCAGCTATATAGTTTTGAGTGTACATTCCATTTGTAGTTCGTGTACAGGGAAACGCCAAAGTTTTTTTTTTTTTTTAATCATTACAGCCTATGGGAAGAATTTGTATGTCGCGCGATAGCGGCCGCAAAAATCACACTATTGACTTGTAATTTGGTACAGATATTCATGAGCCCAACGGAATTAGCTGTATAGTTTTAGGTATGTATTACATTTGTAGTTCGTGTACAGGAACACGCCAAAGTTTTTCTTATCATTACGGCCTATGGGAAGAATCTGTATGTACCGTGATAGCCACCGCAAAAATCAAGCTATTGACTTCCAATTTGTGCATCCCTTTTGTAGTTCGTGTACAGGGACACCCCAAAGTTTTTTTTTTATTATTACGGCATATGGGAAGAATTTGTATGTACTGCAATAGCGGCCGCAAAAATTCTCCGATTGACTTGCAAATTGATACACACATTCAGGCTCGGTATAGAAATAGCTATATAATTTTTTCTGTCTATACTTTTTATGGATTGTGTACAGGGACACGCCAAAATACTTAGCATTACGGCGTATGGGGTGAATTTCGTTTAAACGCATTTTAACATCATTACTTTGCAATCAAGAAAATTAAACTAGCGTACGTGAGTAAGATGCTTTAACTTATGTTATTTGAAGAAAATATGTGCTCTTAAGCTTTCTAATTAATGTACAGGACCTTACAAAAGTGTTCTGACAATGTCACGTAGTCATCCAAACGATGTTAAATTTGGAACAATTATTAATTTTAAACGAAAAATAAGCTAAATAGTTTTTACTGTTGTATACAACGTTTATGGTTCGTTTACTGAGACACATAAAAGAGTTTTGTAACATTAGATCTTATGGACAAATTTTTAGCTAAGCGCGCATTTTAATACGTTTATGCTGCATTGAACTTAACAGAATTAACATACATAAAGATGCTAAAATTATGTTTACTCTTAAAAAAGGGTCTGTACCCAGACAGCACAGAGAACTTGCATTAAGCTATCATCAACATTGACAACTCAAGTCAAGAAACTTGCATCGAGCTTGACATCTCAAGCCTGTAAGTTTAATGCAAGTCAAGATCAAGAATCCTAGTTTACACTTGTCCCACTTGCATTAGACTTGATAGATCAAACCTGAATCAAGTAATGTTATCAAGCATGCACTAAGTTTTCCACATCTCATATGAATCAAGTAATACACATCAAGTATGAATTATACTTCATGCACCAAGTATGAATTATACTTGATGCATCAAGTATGAATTATACTTGATGCAGCAAACGTGAATCAAATTTTACTTGCCAAGCATGTTTTTAACATGATACAGTCAGCAGCAAAAGTACCCTAGTACTAGCAAAAATTCCTATGTAAAAGAAGTACACTTAATACTGTTTTGTTAAATAAGTTCTTGTCGAATCATGTTCATAGACTGACTAAGAACAGAACTCAACAAGGATTTATTTAACAAAACTATATTAAGTGTAATTTTTTTACGTAGGAATTTTTGCTAGTGCTCGGATACTTTTACTGCCGATTCTACATCAAACGCAAAGGAACTTTCTACTTATCGTCGCCGGAAGCCAGCTGCGAAGAAATAATCCTCTTCTCTGCTCTACAGCATATATGAAGCAAATATTGCCTATCAAGCATGCTTTTAATGTCATTGCATCAGCATATTCTTATGTAAAATGACCTCCTGAATCCGAATAGGACGCCCATTTTGCCCTATCACCCACAATTTTTTAGAAATGGACCCCTATTTTTATCATTTTTGGTGATTTTGTGGCTATAATTTTGATTTTTAGGAGGTGGAAGGATTATTGTAACCGTTAAATATCTTCTGAGGGGCTACAGAGTTGGAAAATTCTAAAACGTGGACATTTACGACAAGGGATTTTTTTTTTTTTTTTTTTTTTTTTTGGGGGGGGGGGTTGGATTTACCACTGAAATTAAGCATTATGCATCTTACATTGAGGGGAGAGTGGTGTATTTTGGGGGTGACTAGGCAAAATGGGAGTCATATTCGGATTCAGGAGGTGATTTTACATAAGAATCAGCAAAAATGGCATCAGATCTCGATTTTTTTTTTTTTTTTTTTTTTTTTTTCAGAGCAATGCTATTCATTACTATCCAGTAATTATGGAATTAAATGAATTTCTATCATGGTACTGTGTTTGTATTGGTTTAACAAATGCAGAAAAATAAATAAGTAAATAAAATCAACTGTCTTATCAGCAAATCATGCAGGTAAGTTCTCATTCCCGATTCCTCAGTTGGTACAGCGTTTGAATCGTTAACTCAAAAGTCTTAGATTCAAATCCTGACCTAGACGCGCTAATCATTCTCGTAAATTTTAATTAGATAAACCATTAAAAATTTATTGCATAAATCCGCGTTTGTAATGATCGATAGATGGCGCTCTCTCAACTGCAGTTGTTAGTAAAAACAATAGCCACGTGTATTAATTATTGTTTTTTCTTGTTATTCTATCATTGTTTCAGCGTGAAAGCTATTAGTGGTATGATAATTTCACCTTAGCCCACCAGAGGGCGAGCATTTCATTACAATCGCGGATTGTCGAAGTTATCATGGTAGTTGGACTGGCAACATAAATTTCGGTTGAATTTCTAGATTTCCCCCCCCCCCCCCTCTCTCTTTTTTTCTAAGTGTGTGGGCATGTAGTCAAACAACTTTTAGCATAGCTACCAACATTTTAATTTATTCCGGACGGATAAAATTTAATTTATTGCGGATTTAATTTATTTATCAGCCCCGGCTTTATTTCGCACTACTTTATAGAAATTGTTTCTTCGGTGTGTAACTACAATAAAATAGGAAAAAATTAATCTCAGAAAATAGGTGATATGAAATAAAGGCGTGGCTAAAAATACTTCAAATAAATTAAGATTGTGGCAGCATTGCTTTCATAAAGAAACTTGCCTGAGAATGTTATTTAGTAATGCAAAGCAATATTATTCTCTTATATATTTTGGAAGGTGATAAAATATTGAGTCAAAAGTTTGAAAGGAAGAGGGAGAATTGCTAAACAGATTTTTTTTTTTTTTTTTGCGGCGGGGGGAAAGGGGGGGGCATTATTACACTGGAATCTACAGTTTAAAGTAGATTTCAAACAAATGTGAATGACCATGTGTGTACTAGAATTTGAAAGTGTTATGTCGAATTCTGCTTTAGGCATGGATATTAGTGGTGGTTAGGATTTTCTTTAAAAACCACAGATTTCCGAAATTAAAATATCTAACTATTTTTCTAACAAAAATACTGAGAATCCGCTTATTTTTCTAAATTTACCATTTATTTTAATTTGGAAAATAAATAAAATATATTGTATCTCCCTTAAAAATAAATAAAAATAAACATATATACTATCAAATAAAATTTAATATTTCTCGCAAAAGATATAAAACTTGTAATTAAAACTTGTAATTTTTTGACTAGCCACTGAAAACCTTATTAATGTTCAGGGAACCACAAAACATGTAAATGTAACAAAAACTTAATTTTGAATATTTGAACTAAAAACAATACTTTCTCTGCTAGAAGTAAAAAATAAATAAATGATGACCTAATCGAGCATTTGAAAATTTTATTTAAGTGGAAACATTATATTCTAATGTTGGATAAAATTAGATGTTATTAATAATTAATTAACCTTACATACATAGTGACCCACTGTTTTTGTCATTTTTCACAGTATGCCTGTATATTATGTACTTATTTTAACTTTATAAACCTTTCCCCTCCCTCCCTCAAATAAGGGAGGGATGGGACAATTTTATGACTATGTTAATTGCTTATGAATTTAATATTTTAATAATTACCATCAAATTTATATTTTTAAAAGATGTTAAAGTGTTTCAATTTGTTTCACTGAAACTTACAGTGTTGTACCAGTAAAAGTAAATTTGTAAAAAATATTTTTGTCAAAATTGTCCCATCCGTCCCTACTCTCCCCTATATATATTAATAGTAAAAGCCGAGAAATATCTATATAATATAAAAATAATATTTTAAAACATATTTAAACTTTAAAACTTCTTCACACACTATAAATTTTAAGCCAGAATAACCGTTGCTTTTGCCTCCAAGGCAGTAGCACGTGTTTTTTTTGCACATGATGAAGAAAGGCTACGTCCTTTCGAAACCGGTTGTGCTGGCTTAAAATTTATGGTGTGTGAAGAAGTTTTAAAATTTAAATATTGATTGTACACCACTTTTGAATTTAGTTTTGTGATTTTAAAACATAGTGAAAGCCGACGCCGAGAAACAAAAACAAAATCACTGAATATATCCTTTTATTATCAAAAGGATTATATGGATATATATTTTTTTTTTTTTTTCAGGAGTTATAAGACAAAATAGCTAGTATTTATAATAACTTTTGCTGGATTCATATCTTTACTAGTTTGTTAATTACAATCCACTTTTTTTTTAATTATTATTATTCATGTTTTTACTATTTTAGTTGATATTCTAAATATTTTAGTTGATATTCTAACAGTTATTTAAATATTCCAATCGTAGTTTCTATAAATGAAGCATACAGCAGGGTTCTCAGCAATCACTATTTTGAATACCTTTTTTTTGTATAAGGCAATCTTTGTATTATTCTTTCGAAGATATATATACTACAAATGATTAATAATAATTACTTAAAACTTAATAATTACTTTAAAAAGAAAAAGTGGTTACCAAAATAGTGACTGCTGAGAGACCTGCATAGAGGCAATGTCTGTCAGATCATTTGTATTTGCTCAGGATTACATTATATCGCACATCGGAAAAGTTGCATCGAAAAATCAGCCTAAGGATAAGGGTAAAGCATTGATTAGCGTACAACAAAACTGACATAAATGTATCTCATGTGGGTAAATTGCGAGATAGAGACATGATGCTTTTCGTGCCCATTGGAGTATCTCATACACATTTTTCAGTTAAATGAACTCAATTTTGCTATTTTTGTCTTTTCTTGCCGATATCTCAATCCAAGGTAATTATTGCACTTTGAATACGTTTTAACGTCAACTTAACAAAGAAAAAAATGTCCTTTTGTTTGAAGTAAAAACTGCATTAAGGTAATCTTTTCTTCCTTAAAAAATTAACACGCACGTTTTTACTTGTATCCTTAATATAAAATTAGTAATTTTAAATGAGAATTTAAAAGATGATTCAATATTACCTAAAGATTACATTGCTCGGCATGAAAATTGCCTCCAACACCATTTCAACATATTCTTATGTAAAATGACCTCCTGAATTCGAATATGACGCCCATTTTACCCTATCACCCACCGATTTTTAGGAATGACCCCCTATTTTTATCATTTGTCGGTGATTTTATGGCTATAAATTTGATTTTTAGGAGGGGAGGAGGATTATTTTAACCGTTAAATATCTTCTGAGGGGCTACAGATTTGGAAATTTGTCAAACATGGACATTTACGACAAGGGAATTTTTTTTTTTTGGAGGGGGGGGGGGAGGGGAGGGATTTACCACTGAAATTAAGTATTATGTATCTTAAATTTTTTTAATCTGTCATTAATGTTGTTTTTTAAACTTTAGATATATATATCAGGTGTTAAATTAATTATTTTTCATTCATCAAATCAAATTCATGGTCATAAAATTATCGAAGAGGAAAAAAAAATGAGGGAGGGGGTGATATTTCTAGAAAACGGTGGGTGACTGGACAAAATGGGATCCATATTCGGATTCAGGAGGTCATTTTACATAAGAATCAGAAAGAATGGTATCGGATCTCGATTTTTTTTTTTTTTTTTTTTTTTTGCAGAGCAGTGTTATTAATAGTTTTACACAACAACTTTACTGTTTCAATATTTCTGAGTTTTAAGGAATTAAAAATTAATTAGTTCAAGCTACTTAAGCTTGGGTAAAATTATATTTCCATAATATGGAAATATAATTAAAAAATATATACAGATTCTCATTAGAACTATTTTCTTTCTCTGTATCAAGTCCGGTACATGAGATTAAAATTCAAAAAAATTTGAGGGATTTCAATTGTATACATTTTATTGTGCTATTAAAATGTATTTTTAATTATAAAGTCTATGCAATGTCATTAATAGTATTTCAAAGCATTGTGTTCTATGAGAGGTATTTCTATAAACCATATTTTCATATCTTTACTGTACACATATCTTAATGCAATAGAAATACATTATTCGAGTTCATTACTGGATGCTTTCTGTAGAAAATAGAGCAAATATCACCACTGGTTTATGTACAGGGACACTCGTCAAAGGTATTCCAAAGCATTGCGTTCTATGAGAGATATTTCTGTAATTCAAATTTTAATAACTTTACTTTCTACGAAGTTTTATGAAAGTGAAATATATTATTTGTGTGCAGAAAAGAATGCTTTGCTTAGAATATAGCATGATTAGCATTAGATTTACAGGGGGACACAAAAATATTCATATATATTAAAAGCTATTAATAAAAATTTGCTAGAATTGTACTTTCGTTTACATTAAGCGTTTTTAACACTTTTTAACATTTTTCTCGTGTGTCCAATATGTTTAATTTGTGTATATGTCCGTCTGTCTGTCTGCCCGTGCTTTAACTCCCGTAAATATTTATGGAATTTTTTGAAACTGATATATGTTATCCAAGTTCACTATCGGGTGTTCCCTACTGAAAATGATGTTTATACCTCTACTAGTTTGTGTACAGGGGCACCCAAAAATATTCGAAAGATTTGTGTTCTATGAGAGGAGTTTCTATAAACTATATTTTAATAACTTTACTGTATGGAAACTTTAATGAAATTTTAATATGTTATTCAAGTTCCCTTTCGGATGTTTCCTATGTAAAATCGAGTACATTTCTAACTTTTTTGTGTACAGGGGCACTTAAAAGTATACCAAAGCATTGCGTTCTGTGAGAGTTATTTTTATAAACCAAATTTAAATAATTTTACTTTGCACAAAGCTTAATGCAATTGAAATAAATCATTCGTATGCACAAAAGAGTGCCTTCTATATAATATAGTATGATTAGCATTAGATTTACAGGGCCACACAAAAATATTCAGTTACATTAAGAGCTATTAATAAAAATTTGCTAGAATTGCACTTTCGTTTACATTAAGCGTTTTAACACTTCCTTCTATTTTTAGTGGGAATGTGATTTCAATTTGTGTATCTGTCTGTCTAATTGTCTACCTTTCTATCTGTTTGTTTCCGGTCCAAGCGTTGGTAAATATTTTTAGAATTTTTTTAATATCATACAATCAAGTTCTATATGGAATGTTCCCTATTTAAAATGACAGTAATAGATCCTGTGCAACTAGTTTGTTTACAGAGACAACAACACAAAAAAAAAAAAAAAAAAAAAAAAAATCAATGGATTAAGTTTTAGGACAGAATTTTTGAAAAGATATATTTAAAATCTTTCGATGGTAAAAATCATAAAAACATTCACACGCATTTTTAATATTCTAAAATAATGTTTTGTATAGAATATGATATGATTAACTTTTGCAGATTAAAAATTATTCGATACAACAATTATGTACAGTTGGAAAGTGTTACTTATCAATGCGTGCTGCATGATTTTTCTTTCTTGTTTTATCTTATGAATAATTAAGTTGAGTTAAAATTATTTTCAAACTATTAAAAACCACCCTAAAAGGAATACATTAATGACATCTGTTAACGTAAAAGTAAAGTAAAACTTTAATATTTGATTCCTCGAAAAACACTGTGTCCCAAAAGTTTTGATAATCAATAAAATTTGCATTAACATAAAAAGTAATAAGGTACAATTAAAATTCGTGAGATAGGTAATAAACAAAAACAGTTTTGCTGATATACACATATAAATTATGATCAAAGGTTTGAAATTATAAAATGTACATTAAATTATATACAAATGTGCTGTCCCAAAAGTATAGACATCTGTAAGTGTTTTTGGTTTTACATTTATAAAAGTAACTAAAAACTTACTTTTAATATTGAATTGTATTACCACGACACTTTATAACATGAAATACACGTTGTTCCATAGAATTAATTAAGCATTGAATTACATAAGGATATATTTTATACCAATGCTTTGTCAATTGAAGTTTTTAAGTAATTTTACGCAGGTATATTGCTTTCCATTTATGTAGATTTTAAGAGATAAGATCTCTCAGTACTTTTTGAAATTCTGGAAGTTGATACAATTGCACGCACAGATAAATTATCAACTGAAGCCTCATTTAATAACATTCTATCATGACGTAGCGTTGTTTTCTTTGGTTTCCGACTCCCTTTCGAGTATTCCATGTTCCATCTGATCTCCTGACTCTATAAATACTGCTCAAGGATCTCTGTATTCTTCTCAATATTTGTACAGGATTTTGTCCTTGCGTTTTTAATTGTAAAATCTTAATAATTTCATCTTTAGAAATTTCTTTAGAACGTGGCATTTTTTAACAGAATACGCTGGAAACATCTTTTCCGAATCACAAACAAAACAATACATTGAACTCGTTAAATTATTATGCTAAATATATAGCAGACGATATTTCAATTAAAGGAAAAAATTATTCTGCATTTATAGAAGCAGACGACAATAAAAATATTTTATTTTGTGGACAAAAATGTAAAAGAAAACATGCAATGCTGTGTTGTGCCTATACTTTTGGGACAGCACACTTTTATGTAATTTAATGTACATTTTATAATTTCAAACCTTTGATCATAATTCATATGTGTGTATCAGCAAAACTGTTTTTATTTATTGCCTATCTCACGAATTTTAATTGTACCTTATTAATTTTTACGTTAATGCAAATTTTATTGAGTGTCTAAACTTTTGGGACACGGTGTACACTTTAAAACATTACCGCTTGCTTTATTTTATTTTATTTAGACAAATTATTATAAAAATAAATCAATCATTTACCTTCACTTTAATGTCACCCACACTCGCTTCGTATTTCGCGAGATGACAGACAACAACATGATAAAACCGATTTAGCAAGGCTACTATATGCAAATAAGAAGAGCATGCGCGGACAGTTACTTGACGTCAATGAAATTTTAAGCCAGTAATATGCTTGATTTGGCATGCGTAATTTTCCAAACTTGAAGTTGGTCTGAGATATCCTTGAATTAGCAACTTTGCTCTATCATGGTAAATTCACTTGAAAGCCAACCTTGTTTCAAGGAAGTGTGCTGTGTGGGTATAGACTAAATAATTTATGGGACCACACAAATTAATTCCGAGGAAGTACTGTAATCTTCTAAATGACGTCAAATTAGTTTGAAAAATTAACGAGTTATAATTAATTAGGTGTATTATTATTATTGGCGTTTATAATTACAGTGGCTACTTTTCTGGGATACATGAAAGAATTTCGTACTATTACGGTCGGTATTTCTTAAAAGTGTATTTTAACATGGTTACACCCCATTAAATATAATGAAATTTTATTAGAATTTTAAAAGCATGTTATCTGTTGAAAATTGTGGGCTTATATAATTGGTAATTAGTTTACAGGGTTACGCAAAATATTTCCGATATGCTATGCATTTTTTTTTTTTTTTTTTTTGCATGAAATTTGGTACTTATTAAATTTGGTATTTAGGAATTTCAGGGAAACAATATTGGGTTGTTCGATAAATAATGTCGTTTTTTGAAACCTTCGCTTCTAAAAACCAAGGCTTCTTCGAATGTGGAATTTTTTAACTTACCAAAAGATGGCAAAAGCTCATCCAACAAAATGGTCAATATATCATTGATTAATGTTTGTTGTTAATATAAATAAATTCACTTTGAAAAACATGAAAAAAAAACGACATTATTTATCGAACAACCCAATACAAGACCGTCGTTTATTGAGAATACATATAAATGATATACAGATAGATATACAAAGAGAGATACAGCGGGGGGTTAAGGGAGCGGCAGTCCCCCTCAGGAATGTATCTGATTATGGTAATAAGTCGATCGAATCAATATATACTATTATATAATAAGGAATAAATAAAAATGACCTATTTAATAATGTCTGATGGAAATAGGACGTTAAGGCTCCTGATCTACAGATCCACTAGTTTTATTTATTAAACTATTGAGGTATTGTTTTGATATAGTCAATGTCATTTGCTATTGAAGAGAAATTCATAGACATGTGCATCGTCATGAAAATAAAGATGTTTCTAGTATTTTTTCCGTAGTAGGAAAATTCTGGACCAGACTAATTATGCAGCTTTTTGCACGACCAACCCCATGGGTAAGTTCCGGAATACTGAAAATACATTTTTAAAGAGTAAATCCTCAAACAAATATTTAAAATGTACACATACTTTAGTTTGATATTAGTCTGAACATACTTAAAATTTTAAAAAGTAAAAAAAAAAAAAAAAAAAAAAAAAAAAAAAAATCAAATAATGGCAAACATTTACATTAAAAGGTTAAGATATAATCGACTAATCGATGTGTGCAAAGCTTTTATTTTTAATTTCTTTCTTTTTGGCATCATCCTATTCTCTAGTTTGTGTAAATGTTTTACATGTGACTACTATGCTTTTTTCTAGTTTTCTCTCTGGATTCCATGAAGAATTAATTTAATAATTTAATTTCTCATTCAATATGGTTTTGCTGCTTCGATCGGGGCTGGAACAATATAAATTGCTATGATTAGCTATATTGTTTTACGAAATCGATGCAGCTTTCACAGCTTTATGAAGTACATACCCCCTGATGTGTATTTACTTCTAATTTTAAGCATTTTTATCCAATTATTTCTGTGGTCATTTATTTATTTTCTCTGTCATTAAGTTTAATGATCCTTTTTGTATTATTATCATTCATGTCGGCGCAAGTAATTTAAATTGTTTTTGTCTCTTACTGGTTCTTAATCTGTATCGCAACATTTTTGTGTCCGTTTTTCCTATAAGTTAAAATCAGTTCTATTTTGTTTTTTGTTTTTTTTTGTGTTGGTATTGTTTTGTATCTATTAATTGCTAAATTTTAAAATAAATTTTATTACGATATCTATCATTTAAAATATATATATAGTTAAAAAAAAAAAAAAAGCTTGAATTAAATATTATTACCTTCTCCTATTCATATAACAGTAGATAAACTTTGTTTTCGCGTCAGATTTTAGAAATGGAGTTTTAATTATAATTACATGTTTTGAGATACCATAAATTCGAAAATCAGGTTTTTGAAGGATGGTTTGTGTGTTTATTAAGATTATTTAATGAAATAAATATACACATTAGTCTGAACTTATTTAAAATTTTAAATAGTGTTAAAAAATCAAATAATAGCAAACACTTTCATTAAAAGGTTAAGATAGATAAAAATAAATAAATATATAGTTCGAAAATTAATAAATAAAAATCTTGAATTAAATTAAATATTATTACCTTCTCCTATTCATATGATAGTAGATGAACTTTTGTTTTCGCGTCAAATTTTCGAAATGGAGTTTTAGGTGTAATTACACGTTTTGAGATACCATAAATCCGAATATCAGGTTTTTGACGTTTGGTTTGTGTGCATATTTAAAATTTTCAATAGTTAAAAAGAAATAAATAAAATAAAATAAAATAAAATCAGATAATGGCAAACACTTTTATTAAAAGGTTACGATAGATTAAATAAATGAACATACAGTAAAAAAAAAAAAAACTGAATTAAATTAAATATTATTACCTTCTATTCATATAACAGTAGATGAACTTCTGTTTTCGCGTCAAATTTTCGAAATGGAGTTTTAGCGATGATTACATGTTTTGAGATACCATAATTCCAAAAATCAGGTTTTTGACGGTTGTTTTGTGTGTTTGTCTGTTTTTTTTTTTTTTTTTTTTTTTTTTTTTTAAGATTAAATAAAGAAATAAATATACACATTAGTCTGAACATATTTAAAATTTTCAATAGAAAAAAAAAAAAAAAAAAAAAAATCAGATAATGGCAAACAATTTTATTAAAAGGTTAAGATAGATTAAATAAATAATATATGGTTAAAAAAGAAAAAAGAGCTTGAATTAAGTTACCCATTTATATGGGTAAAAGAAAGTAATAAATAAATAAATAAATTAAATAAATAATAAGTATAACTTTTTGAAACAACGCCATACAATGCAAGAACTCTCAACAATTGTTTTGGTTGAAAGAAAATACGACTCTTCGTCAGGTGAATAAAGTAGTCACATTCTGTAAACATAGCGATAACGCACGAACTGCACAAACACCTACTTTGTTCATGCCTACTTTTTTCGCCTGACGAAGGGTCGTGTATTCTTTCGATCTGAAACACTTGTTATCAGTTCTTACATTATATGATGTTGTTTCAAAGTTTTGTACTTATTACTTTTAAATTCCAATTCTGCAGTGCTTTTTACAAATAAAATAAATCACTATTTTTATTCCGTTACCCGACTACCTTAGGTAATGGAAGTATTGTAATTGCTCCAAAAATTTGATATCGATTTGATATCGTATTTACATGTTTTGAGGTCTCCTGAGTCCAAAAAACTAGTTTTTGGCAATTGGTCAGTGTGTGTGTATGTATGTGGAGAATCTTCTAGCTATAATGTCTCCGAAGCTGTTAAAGATAAAGCTATACGAAACTTCAGAATTGAGACAGGTCTAGTATACAGATGAATTTTCCAAATTTTGTTGAAAATTGGGTAACTTGAAGTGCAACATCAGAAACCGTAAGTCTGTTTCTCAAAAACGGCTCTAACGATTTCCTTCAACGTGGCTATAGAAACACTCTATTAGATGTCCTCTCGAATTATATAGTTGGTTAATTTAGGAAAATGGATAGGCGTCCTGTATAAATAGCTCAATTTCAGGTTTCGCAAGTGAGTTTCTTTAAAAACGGCTGTACATCTTTTTTTTTCCCAAACTCGCCATATTAATTCCCTTTTAAATATCCTTTTGTATGTAATTATTGTTTTCCGGTCAATAATTGTGTACGCCAAGTTTTGGTAAAAGTTGGTACCTCAAAACGGCTCTAACGATTTTCTTGAAAATTATTACATAAATCCATTTTAGATATCCTTTGTCATATATTATTTGGTTATTACAGGAAAATAAAAAGTCATCCCGATTGGGTAGATCAGTTTTAGATCTCGGAAATTGGTGTTTTACAAAATAACTACCATCCCCCCCCCTCACCCCACCCTTATTTTTTAACTCACTATGTAAACTCTATTTTATAGGTCTTTATACGTGTATCAAGTTTCTCTTACAGGAAAATTTTTAGGTGTCTACTTCGTTAGATCATTTTTACGCCTTCTAAACACATTATCTCCAAAAAATGCATGTAATACGTGTAGTAATGAGTAATGGAATTCGTGTGGTTGTGTCACACCAGATTTTTTTTTTTATCGTTTTATAAATAAAAACTAAAAAAGAATTTTTGAAATCGTACAAACCACTTTAGGCCCTCCATTGCCATCGATAGCGAAAAATATATTGCGCCCTATCTCCACCAACCCTATGTCTAATCAGAGTTTCCACTGTTTACGGCAACATCTTACCAACCAGGCACTTCAACTTGAGTGTTTATTGTGCTGTAAGTGGACCTCTTAAGCTCCAATTTTCGCTGTTTACTGGTAGGGTATATCTCATATTCTGCAGTGTATAAGTGCATAATTTATATATATATAAGTCGTGAGTATATATATATATATATATAAGTCGACAGGTAGCGCTGCTATATTGAAATTATTCGGTTTATTTCAAGGATGCAGCTACTGTGTGTAACTGCATCAATTTTAACTTAAGTGTACATAGACCGACAGGCAATTCTGTTATGTGTCAATTTCCCTTGGTTGTGAGAAGGCTATATCACAGATTCTACAGTGTAAAACTGCACCAGTTTTACAGTGGTGTATATCGGCCGACAAGTGGTGTTACCTGAATGTTATCTTGAAGTTTTCTCATTTATTTGAATTTTGTGTGTTATCTTCCACTATAAATAAGAGTACAACTTTTAATCTGTGTGTATTCAGATGGATTATTTTTCCGTTATATTACTTATATTTTTTATATCTTGTTTGGCTATTTCTGTTTTAGAGTTGATTTTGGAATTAGAAGCATAAAAATACGGCAATGTTTAAATAAATTGTAATGCAAGCATATCTCTCTTAATAATATTTTTCTATGTATATTTTAAATTCTTGTTTTATAACTGTATTGTTATTTCATAGTAAAATGTTACTAAATCAATGGAAATTTATGTGTTTTAACTGTTGATCGTATGCATATGTTTATAAGAAATAATATATCTTTAATGTATCATATATAAATAGCGTTACGCTTATATTTTATTGTTTTTACACTTTATTATTACTGCTGCAATTGAGTTCTATGAAATCTGAGTATCATCTACACACTGATGGATGAAAGGTCATTCATACGGAAATTAAAAAGAAAGGAAAATAGATTACATTATAACTAAAACCACTATTTAATGCATTTGCATCTGCGTGTATTAAACTAACAGTACAAATATCAAACTTATGCTACAAAACATTTAAAAAGCGAAGATCCCCTTTTAAACTTATGGCTGATCCCTCGCGTTTAATGAATCAAAAAGAAAGTTCTTCCATCCTTTCTGAAAAGCATAGGTAAATACCGGATGTCGGTCCGGAATTTACCTATGCTATGTAATATCTCTTGATGATACATATTTAAAATGCAGAATTAAGACTTCCAGTTAAGGCTTATTTTGTAGTTATTCTGATAAAAGGACAGACACACACACTACCAGATTCAGGAGAACTCAAAAAGTATAATTATATATATATATATATATATTTAAAAAAAAAAAAAAATTGATTTCTTTGAGAACTAATGATCATATTTTCATGAAATTTGAAGTTTAGTTGCGTCTTGACATAAATTGCCGTCTATCACTTTTGGTATACGTATACATCGATCAAAAGGTGGCTGTATCGTTCAATTTTTTTAATGATTTTTAATATATTAACATAGGACAGTAAATGCACACAATGATTTTTTTTTTTTTTTAACCAGTCACCGGAAAGTTTAAAATTTTTATTTTTAAAGAATTTTATTTTTTGAATATGTAGAAGCATCGCTTACCTTCGAAAGGTATTTCAAAAGTATTTCTTCATCTTGACAGAAATTACCCTTCCCGGAAATGTAAATTTTCAATATGAGTATTTTACAAAGGAATCCGTTAATATTTTTTAAAGGATGGTTGTATCATTATATTAGTGACAATTTTAAACAAAGTTATCAAATGTCCTTCTCATTTTTAACAAATTATTTCTTAGTATATTTATTTATTTATTTATTCTTATTTCTTCAATGTATATGCCCCATCAGTAGCGCAGGACGAAGTACGAGAGAGTTGTAATTTTTGAAATATCAGTCTCTACTACTGATCAATCTAATCTACTAAATCAGTCTCTTCTAATATCAGTGTTGTTTTACCCTATTTTCCTAAATCCAGTCATGTCATAGCTGAAATTCTCATACAATGTGATTTTAAAATAATTTTTTCGCCTTCCAATAAACTCACTTTTTCTCAGTTAAAGGATGCTACAGATGTGTATAATTATTGGAGCACCTATAGTATTTCCTGCCAGTGTGGTTTATCATACATTGGCCAGACTAAACGTGGTCTTAAATTCTGTCTAAAAAAAAAACATATTAATTACGTCCATAAGCAAGAAACCAATAAATCGACAATTTTAAAGAATTCTTGGGCAGAAAACCATAATTTTAAATTTGATTTAGCTAAAATTATTTGCAGATCTAAATCCACTCATGAACTCGATTTCTTTGAAGCTTTTTTATTTATAAAAATCTTAAAAATATTGTTAATTGTGATTTCGCTGTACCCTATTTGTCTGATTGTTGGAAATTTTACATTCAAGCTACATTTTCTTAATTTTTTTTTGCATTTTTCACAACTAGTGTTTCTAAAATTGGCCAATTCCCCCCCCCCCCCCCCTTCCCAACCGTAATCCTATTATTTGAACAGAATTCGGTCCCATTTCTATATATAAAAGTCGCACTTCTCTCTCATTTCTTTACGCACTGAAGAAGGTATTCTAAATGCTACCAAAACAGCTGTCAGGTGCCCAATTTTTTCTCTTTGGCATTTCTGACGTTGTAGTTTTTAGTTGCTTTAATTATCCAGCACCAAATCTCCTTTTAATAAAATTATACTCACTTCTGTTTCAAGTAAAAAGTAAGTAGAGTAAAATAAATCCAGGAAATAAGCTAAATTCGAAACCGTTGTATTACATTTTTTCAAATGGCACATGAAGATTTAACAATTTCTTTTTTCCGAAAACATTTTTAAATACAAAAATTAAGTGCAAAAAGTGAAAAAGTCAACTAAAAAAGGGGAAGGGGATCGAAGCCTGTGTTTGTTTTTTAAGTAACAGATATAAAATTTTGCAGAAAACACAATTTAATTTAGGACGGCAGTTATATATATATATATATATATATATATATATATATATATATATATATATATATATATATATATATAACTATATATATATTTATATATATATATATATAGATAGATAGATATATAAACTCTAGTCTTTCATATAAAAGCATGCAATATAACTGTGTTGCGTTCTTAGCAATGTGATTATGGTTACTATATTCATTTCTTAAAATTACTTTTACACGATTTCTCGCGAATTATTTTAAATATTTTTTTAACTTGATGTGATACGACAGGAAAAACAGGAGATTTTAATTGGTTTAAATATACAAAAAGTGTAAAAATAAATAAATTTAAAAAAAACCTTATTTTTTTACCATAAAATTTGAAGTTACGTTCCATGAAATTTCGTGCGGAATTACTCTCAAAAAGTCCCCACAATCCTAAAAGCGCTGCTAAATTTTCCTATATAGAGAGACAAATCTCTACAGTTGGCAACACAGGTGTAAATCACCTTGGGGGAAATCCTTTCATCTAAGGGACTTTTCTGCCTGAGCGCTGCGCCGAGTTGCAAAAGGCAATGATATTCTTTATTTAGCATGAATAACGTGTGTAGTCTAATAATATCGGAAATAACAGTTTGTGAAGCTCAGTAACAATAATGATATACACTCGAAAATGTAAAGAGATATTATTTGTAATAACTTATTAAAAAAAAAAAAAAAATTTTTTTAATTAATTAATTTATTATTATTATTATTATTATTATTATTATTATTAAAGGACGTAACCGTAACGTCGTCTATTTTTTAAGGAGACCTGACAGAACTGAAGGTTTTATATAAAAGTTTACTTTTTCATTTAAAATTTATAAACTTGACTATATTAGTTTGGCTCAGTGAAGTATGTATATATTCAGGCAACAATTCTTTTTGGTAAATATTTTACAGATCTGACATCTTTAAATTGCGTTTTCTCAGTTTGCATTTTTTCATGAATTTGTGATCTCAAAATGCCAAGACTTTTACAAATATTTCAGAAAATTCTTCTTTTTTTTTTTTTTTTTTTTTTTTTTTTTTTAATGTTTAATAGAACTTACCTAAAACATATAGGGGTGGATTTTAAAATTTATTAATTAGTTTTTTTTTTTTTGCTGTGGGGGGTGGGGGGTTAAAATGTGCAAGACTATAAGAAAATTTACAAAAATATATCATTTTTGTAATGTTTTTATTATTAATGTTTTTTTTCTTTTAAAGATATTGCAAAATGCATCCCTAATTCTTTTAAATTAAGTCTAGTAACATTTAAAATAAAAAGCCTTTTTTTTAAAAAAAAAAAAATATGTGTTGAATTTTTTTTTCATTTTGATTATCATGAATTCATGAAAATATGCAAATGAATGTGTATGAGAAAACTCAATGTAAAGATTTTAAATCTGTAGAAAGTTTATCAGAAACCATAAAAATTGTTGCCTATGCCTGAATACATATATTACCGAACAAACCTAATATAGGTAAATTTATAAATTTTAAATTAAAATATAAGCCTTTATATACCTTCAGTGGTACCAAGTCAAAGGTGCCTAGTCTTTTTTTTTTTTTTTTTTTGTAAGCATTTAAATAATAAATATAGAAATTTAAAATTTCCATTAAAGCAATGTTTTTAGTCACTATTCATGAAAAAGAAGCGAAAAACTCTAAGAGCATCTTTGTTTACATGACGATACATGTCCATGAATTTCTCTATTTGCCTCTCAATGAGACCGACTGATTCTGGACATTTTAATTGCAAATGACATTGACTATACTCAAAAGAGTATTTCAGTAGTTTAATAAATAAAATTACAGAAGCACAAAAAACAAATAGAATTATACTCAATTCTATTTCCCGTCAAATAAAAGTAAGTACGTAAAATAAATCGAGAAAACAAGCTGGATTAGAAATCGTGAGTTACATTTTTTCAAATGGCACATGCAGATTTAACAATTTTTTTCTAAAAAAATTTAAGTACAAAAGATTAAGTGAAAAAAGTGAAAAAAAAAAAAAAAAAAAAAAAAAAAAAAGTTGTGGGGGGGGGGGGGCGAAGCCTATTTTTGTTTTCTATCTATTCCTTAAATAGATATAAAATTCTGCAAAAACACAAGTTAATTTAGGACGACATTTTTTTTTTTTTTTCCCTTTCTTTTTTAACTCCAGTTTTTCATATAAAAGCATGCGGCTGCTGTATTGCGTTACTCAGCAATGTGATTGTGATTATTATATTCATTTTCGTAAATTTCTTTTACATGATTTCTCTCGATTAATCTTAAATATATTTTAGCTTGATGTGATATGACAGAAAAAACGAAAAATTATAATTCGTCTAAATATACAAAAAGTGTAAAAACAAATAAATAAAATAAAATAACTTACTTTTTACCTTAAAATTTGTAGTTACGTTCCTTTGCAACGGCTAATATATTTATTCCTTAAATTTCCTTGGCACGTTTTATTTTCATTTTCATTTAATACTTTTAACTTCTTGCGTGTGTGTGTGTGACAAAAAACTCAGGAAGTACGGCACAAAATTTCCTATCAATTTAAATGTAGTTGCATCTATCAAAGTTTGGCGCAAATCCGTCAACAGGTCAAGGAAAATGCCTTCCGCGAGGTCTTTCTAAGTGGTTTAACTAGTATTCATCTAATTTTCGTAGCAGCACGGGCGGAAAAAAAGAGCTGCCGTAGGCAGCGGGTACTCGAAGCAAGGTCTAAAGCAATTTCAATGTATAAATTATTATTATTATTTTTTATTAATTTTTATTTATAATGTGATGTAAAAAATAAATACTGATCCCATTCTTTTGAAAATTCATTTAAATATAGCGACCAGCGAAGCGGGCGTAGCCTGCTAGTCTTCTACATAAATGAAGAGAAGTGTCTGTGTGTGTGTGTCTGTCTGCGCTCTGGTGCTCACACTATTGATCGCGGAGCTTCCGAATTTGGCATATAGGTACCTGGGACCCTGCAGGTGTGCACCTCGTCGAGATTTTTTCGAATTTAAAATTTTTAAAATTATTATTATTTTTTTTTTCCGATTTTAAATATTGGCTTTAATGCTTCATTTTTCATAAATTTAATTCTTTGATTGTAATCGTCTGCGTATCTTAGCAACGGTTATTTCACTATTTATTTTTTATTTAATACATTCATTTGAAGGCGAATTTTTTTTTTTTTTTTAATTTATTATATTTATTGAAAATCAAATGGTAATGCAATATAAATAAATTGTTATGTTTATGTATAATTTTTATAGTATAACAACTTTTTATTTTTCATTTTAAATTAATTCCTTTAATTTTTTTTTTTTTTTTTTAATAATATTTATTAAGGGGAGGGGGGGTAGTATATAGTGGAAAAGGATTAAACTGATTAAAATTTATTTGCTTTTCACGTATTTAATTCCTTTTAAAAGAAAATCTACCTTTTTATTTTATTTTGTTATACTGGTCGGAATCAAATCGTAATACAGTGTGAATAACGGGGGCTATAAAACACATGGTTCAAAAACAAAAACATATAATAGATGCTGAGATACAGTAATCTTTAAAATCGTAGTTCTTAAATAATAGAAGATCCACATGTCGTCGATAGATACCCAGACTGAAGTGCCCGGGAAAGACCTTTTTGCAGACAGTGGGAAGTTGCCCCCCCTCCCCCCCATTGATGCAGCACGAGCGGAAAAAAGAGCTGCCGTAGGCAGCGGGTACTCGAAGCAAGGTCTAGAGCAATTTCAATGTTTATTTATTTATTTATGTATAAATTATTATTTTTTTTTTATTAAGTTTTTATTTATAATGTGATAAAAAAAAAAATAAATACTGATCCAATTCTTTTGAAAATTCATTTAAATATAGTGACCAGCGAAGCGGACGTAGCCTACTAGTAAAAAATAAGTAGCGTAATAGCCGTTGCTAAGATATGCAGACAATAACAATGGTAGAATAAATTTATGAGAAATGAAACATAGAAGCCAATATTTAAAATTGAAAAAAAAAATTAAACAATTCAAATTCGAAAAAAAAAAAAAAAAAAACTGGATGAGGTGCTTACAGGATCTTAGGTATCCATATGTCAAGTTTTGTAGTGTGTAATCGGTAGTGTGAGCACCAGAGCGCAGAAAGAGAAAGACACACCCATACAGACACCTCTCTTAATTTATATATTATATACATAGTTTATAATCCAGAATTAATGCAGTTCTGCTTCTTTATATGCTTTTTTTTTTTTTTTTTTTTTTCTATATTCCTATTGTAGAATGTTCTTTTATTATTATTATTATGATAATGCGTTGCTTTATGTAGTTATTGTGCGCTGCTATTTTCCTCCTTGTCTAAAATAAACGCTAATTTTGAGCATTATTAAAATTGAAACAATTTCTTTTGAAGTTACATAATATTATAATTTTTACACGTGTAAGTGAAAAATTAATCAGTAGAAAGGATGTAAAAATCATATACATATTTTTTGCGTTATAAATTTTTAATTGAAAGAGGAAAAGGGAAAAAAAAAAAAAAAAAAACAGAAACAAGATTTACTTATTGAGATTTTATAAGGAATAAATTAAACTGTTTTTATATGAATCATACGTATTGTTTTAACTAGATTAAAATATCTTTTCATTTTAATATTTTTATCATTTCATAATTAATAACGGAGCAGCTGACATATTTAGTTTTTCGCAACAGAAAAAAGATAAATCTAAAAACTTCCTGACTTTGGATTCAAATTCAAATCTTTTTTACCTGTGGTGTTACAATGTGAAAGACCAGGAAAACGTCCCTATACTGGTTATTGAAACGGATGTATAGATAATTAGCGCTAATGGTTTTCTAGCTCATATGAAAGTTGAAAGAGTTTCCCTCTCGGAATCCGGAACAAGAAATACCTTTTCCCAGAATCCCAGATGTCCAGCCCAGCCTGTGATCTTGTAGAGATAAGAAGAATTCTAAAATTTGCCCCAGTATCTTTTTCGACTTTAAACCCATTTACATTCTTTAGGGGTGGTAAGTGGTAAGAAGATAAGTATGAGTACCTCTACATTCAACTCGTCACACAAATGTTCGAACGCATATCAAATATCAAAAGTTAAAATTTAAAAATAAAGTATAAGAATAGGAAGGATTTTTTTAACGAAATTTAAAATAATTAGTAATTGAACAACAAATAAATAAGAAATACGATAAAAAGTTCGCTTATTTTATAAACTGAAAAATAACTTATAACAGTTTTTTGCATCGTATATCCCTGCATTTTTATATTAAATTGGATAGGGGAAAAAAAAAAAAAAAAAAAAAAAAAAAAAAAAATGAAAAAATGGATGCAGAAACTTAAAAGAGAATAAATGAAAGACTTTTAACAATTATTTACTATGTGTGCATGTAAATATACAATACAACTATATAATATCCATGCCGATACTTCTCTTCATATCAAGCTTGTTATTTGCTGACATTTACTGTTTTAAATTAATTTATAAATAAAAAATAACTTCTTTCTCTCTCTGGGGAAAAAAAAAAAGTGCATTGTGTCTACCACATATCTTTCTTCTATATTTTCCCATACAAATTTACCCAGTGCAAATTATTTATTAAAATTCCATGATGAATGGAGCCGATTTTCATCTCAGAGAAGTATAACATGAAATGTTCAGTAAGAACCAATTATTTGCCGATATCAGAAAAAAGAATGCTTTTTTTTTTTCAATGAACAAAATTAATAAAGGATGAGGGTCCATTAGGAGGTTTTTTGGCCCTAAGATCAAGGAAAAAATCGGATTGACCACTTATGTAAATTTTATGCATTTAATTATTTTAGAACATGTACATTTTAAGCTTCTTCTTCTTCGTTTTTTTTTTTTTTTTTTTTTTTTTTTACATTATTCCAGTATTTGTTTGTTCCCAAGGGGCCAAAGATTCACAATTTTGCATTTTTGGCCAAAATTACCCCATTTTCAGAGACTTGGCCTACTTTTTTTTTATATGAGCACAAAGGAGCAATACTTTCTTATTGAAATATATTATGAAGTACACTATGATCTAAATAAAGATTAAAATGTTGCTCCAATCCGCTCATATAAAAAAAAAAAAGATGAAAATTGAAAGAAAAACACATTGATTACAGCGTATACATTGCGTACGCTACCACTTCACGGTGGTTTAAAAGAGATAAAACTGTTGAAATTGAATTTATTAAATCAAATTCCATTTAAATCTCACTTTGTCACACTAAATATTTTTTTTTTTTTTTTCAATATTTAAATGTTTTTATTTGAACAGTTTAGAGATTAAACAAAATTAACACTTCTAGTTCAGAGAATAGAATTTGCGACATTTCGAAATCTGTAACTCCGCTTAGGGCGCTACTTTTGCAATCGGTATGCTACAAATGCTACAATAGTTCGGTACACTATTTTTGCTCGGTATGCTACAGTATTTCTTAACCCCCTGACTGCCTTTGAAAAGAGGAAGATTGATTTTTTTTTTTTTTTCTTTTGCACGCCACATTTGTTTCAATGTACAATGCTTATTACAACGTGAAATTAAATATGTAACTGTGCACATGATTATAATCCTTATGAATATTATTTAAAATTTTCAAACTTTAAAAAGGAGCTTAATTTCAGAATTATGCAATTTTGAATTATAAGTGCATTGTAGAAAAAGGAACAGCTCAGTGGTAGGATATTTCCGCTAAATTCGGCATATTCCTATTATTTAGTGGTTAAGAATATACACAGCATTCATCTTTCTACAATTAATGTATAATGGATCCAAATACTTTGATTACAAAGAGTATATATATATATAACATATATTCATTTGTAATATAAACATTAATACAGAAAATCCTGTTCTAAAATTATATAATTTTAGGCCGAACTTATATTTAGCACTATACAACAATGACCGTGAACGGTTAGGCATTGACACTGTTATATCATATTTCATAGTAGTTATACTGAACTTTTGGAGCTAATTCACATCATTTCTTATTTATAGTGGTCTAAACATTAATAGAATTAATTAATGAAATAGGAACTGAAATTCCTCAAGGCTGAAAAATCCTATTATGTACCCTCTTCCTTTGTTTTAAATTATCCTATATCTATGGTTCAATCATTTATTTTAAAAGTAATGACGAGTTCTTTTGAAATAAATCCAATTTGTACCTGCAAGTAAAGGGAGGGGGTAATTCTTCTAGATATACAGGGTATTTTTTTCTAGTTTACAGTTAGCATTATCAATAATTATGATTCATTTACTGGTCGTTTGTTAAAAAAAATATCATTGTGTACATTTGTAAGAAATTTTGGCATTTAATGCCATGTTAAAATTTTTGAAAAAAAAAAAAAAAAAAGTAATGACAACGTCAAGTGTTCAGCGACTGATCCCCAAATATAATCAGTAGCGGTTTAAATAGAAGTACATTTAAATACGAAGTTTAGTTGGATTTCGTTCATTGCTTCTTGTTACTGTAGTTGTTGTTGTTGTACGGTTTAAGGACAATTAACTATGCTTGGGTCCTAGGCCTGTAGGCGGAATGCCTTCAATGGGGGGTCATTCTAAGGGATCCTAGCCCGTAATTACATGAGTTTCGGAGAAATCCACGGAAAACTCCGAACGGCTAGGTCGATGGGCGTAACCTGGGTTCGAACCCGGCACTTCCCATCTATGAGCTTTGAACGCAGAACCGCACGGCCGCTGGTGGGCTCACAGGATCGCAAGATGCAGTGTAACATAATTTTTGAGATTCAGACTGAGGCGTGACACACTGACACTGAGACCTGACACACTGACAGTGTCTCAGGAAAAATCGTGTCAATCATTTTCAGGACATCTTGAAAAGGTACATTGATAAAAAATATTTCCACATAACTCATACTTTCTTCTTATGTATATAAGAAAAAAAAAAAGAGGGGAAAGATACCTTACAATATTACTTTTATTTTTAAGAAGTAAAATGGATTTACTCAAATCGATATGCAAGTGTTGAATTAATGCGCATTAATTATAGAATTTGAAATTTCATCTCATTATTAATTTATCGTTTTATATCTCATTTTTACACAGAATATGCGTCTTTTTCCTTTATTTTATAAAAATTTTCTTTATCCAACAATTCTATTTCAGGATAGTTTTACGTTTAAATATCGATTTAACCAAAGTTTCGGATTTCCAAGGTTTCACTATAATTTTACAATCTACAGCAATTTTCAGTCACATTTATATACTAATCTGAACATTTTAATGCATTAATTTTGTGCAGTACCGCTTTCACGAATGCCATCACCATTGCTAGCTTTAAAATAATTGAGTGTCTCGTGTTTGAGAATTAAGTGCGATTGACGACATTTGGTTTCTAGATCTGGAAGCAATATTCGCCGTAAGGGGAGAGGGTCTTTTTAAGGAACCCTACCCTGTATTTAAGCCAGTTTTGGAGAAAACTGCTAAATATTACGAACGCCTTCGCCGACGAGTGCGATTTGGGTTTGAATCTGACACCTTCCTTCTATTAGCTTGCAGATTACAACCTGGAGTCGCTAGATGTATTAAACTTTTTCCAACATTAAATGTACAAAAGCATACTATTTCAATCATAGCATTCAAATTTAATGATCGAGTACTCATTATAGATAACTTATGCTTTAATATAAGCAGTTTCCCAGAATGTTTTCTTACAATTAAGTTGACAAAAAATCTTTCAGTAAGACATTTTTCTAATTGCGTTAAAGCTACTTTGTATGTTGAAATGTGATTTGAATTACGTAAAAAAAAAATGTTTCTCGAAAGGGAAATACATTAATTAAAAATTGCTATGACTTGGTTTTTCGAGATAATGTCCAGGCCCACCTTATCCATTGGGCTAATTGGATTGCAGCCCAAGGGCGCCACATGTTTAAGGGCGTCTTTCACATTTTTTTTTTTTTTTTTTTTTTTTAATTTTATAATATATATGCATAAAGATGACATTTTTCTGGTCTAACTCAAAATTAATAGATCAACCTTTTTTAAATTTTCTATATTAAAATTATTTCAAGTATATTTAAATTGTATTCAACGTTTAAACAAACAAACAGACAGACTAGCCTATTTCCACAAACAATTTCAAATTTTGGTGATATGAGTCACACTTTTAATAAAATCTAACTCTCTTATCCCTTTTTTGGGGGGGGGGAGGGGGGAATGGAAGGTAAGAGATTCTAAAGGCTGATTGTTTACGCTAATACGTAGACCTGCCTTCCATCGGTGGTCTTTTTATAGAATCCTAGTCTGATTTCACGCGAGATTTAGAGAAAATCAACAAAAATTCTGAATAGTTATCCCCCACTCCCAAGTATGTCTGACACTTACTGTATTTTTTTTCATAAATTGATTATAAAAAGTTTCATTAAAATCGGTAAGAAGGTCATATAAAAACAATTTTTTTCTTTCGAACTGTTCTTAGTCACCCCCTTTCCCCTTTCCCGCAGGTATATACTATACTAAATGAATGTTGTACCATATCAATTGAATATCATTCTTTAAATTCATTATTTGAAATTTTTAGTTCCCTATCTTACTATAGGTATGGGGAACTTAAGTAATCGTGAAAATTTTCGACCTCGGTTATTTTACTTTTTTTACACGTTTTCAGGTGTGAGGAATCCGAAAATATCAAAATGGGTATGGTGTCCGTCTGTAGGGTGTCTGTTAGTTTGTTAATCCGTTAATGTGTTAGTCCGTCAGTGAGTTAGTATGTTAGACTGTGTACATGATATCTCACGAACAATTGATCGCAGAGAGGTCGGACCAGTTTTAAAATATTATTTATGACACTGGAAAGAACGCTATTCATGTGCAACATTCTAATTGAAAAACTTCAGAAGTTATTTGAAATTTAAGATTTCCCTTACATGGGAGAAAAGGGCGAAATTTCACTTAAACGTGCATAAAAAGAAATATTTTTAGAAGAAAATAAATAACATTTTTTTTCTACTTTTAGCAAATTAATTTTCTTACACAGGAAAATTAATATATGATCTATGGTTGTAGGTAGGTAGATAATTAGGTAGGTTGTGTTGATGTCGCACCATTACTGCGCTATGGATAATTGGCGACGGTCTGGGACGTACCCTTACGGATGTTACGGAGACATGCCAACACAGTTTTAGTCCTACACGAAGGGGATGGCTCCCCCGCTTCGGTGGCCCCTAGAGGTACAATTTTGATGGGAACATGGAGGATATTGCGGCCACAACATATTTTACGTGCACCAGCTACCATTAGTGTACACGATGGTCTTTGACCGGCTCGATAACCGAACCCGCAATCTTCCAATTACGAGCTCGGCGCTCTACCAACTGGGGTACCGTGGTCAGGATCTAAAGTTGTAAAAAAGGAATAAAAAGGCTCATATACTAAAGATATAATGCAAAATGGTCTAGATATTGTGAATTTCTTTCTGCAATGTTCTGCTTTTGTCTTGTTATATGCACGGTTAATATTCCTTTTCAGGGAAAGAAAGCAGCGAATAGGTGGGCAGAGCTCTGCATGTGTTAATAAGTAAAGTGTGTTTGGGGGAGGCGAAGCCTCCCTCGAGGGTTGGTGAGCGGAGCGAGCAGGGGCAGAGCCCCCTAGTGTATAAAATAAAACTTGTAAGTTCCTAAATTGTTTACTAAAATTCCGATTATACGTCGGCTCATCAAAATATTATTTTATGCCAGTCCAATGGAAGAGGTATATCTTACATTAGTAAACAAATATTTCATGTTATTCTTATTTCTCTTAATCTTTTAAATATTATCTTTTTATATGCATTTAAACATCTTTGGGCCGAGTTTTCATAGAATAAAAAGACACAAGCTCTTTTTTACCACCTGCAAAAAACGCAAAGGTGTTTCCTATGTTATGTTCAGTGTAAAATGTAGATTCTTTTTAAAATACCGATCATGGACTTTAATGCATCAGAAATATTTTTGCAAGTTCCTCTACACGCATTAGTTGCGATAATTATATCATTTTCAATACAGAATATCGATATGTCATAGAAAACTTGAATTAGGTATATCAGCTCCAAGTCCTTTAATAAGTTTTTTCAGGTGACTTTTTTTCCGCCGTACGAAAATTTAGATACACGTTATAAATCACCATTGCACGAACTATATAGATTGTGGTGACTATAGTACTTATAACTTTTTACTGGGACACAAAGGAAAATTCTTTATCGTTATGGCCTATAAGCTGAAATTATTTAAAGCACATAGCGTCTAAACGCCTTATTCAAATGAACTAAAAATTTATATACATATTATAAGTTACTGTCACGCGATCTGTATTAATTATAGAGAATCTTGCACTGATAGTTCTTTTTACAAGGACATAACGATTTTTTTTTTTTTTTAATCATTATGGCTTATGACCTCAAACTTTAAAGTGTGATAGCATATAAATGTCTTATAAGATGAAGCTAAAAATTAAAAAAATAGTGGGGGTATTGCTTGACAACGTTTCTTGATAATACGTATTAAATTTCGAAAATAATAATAGCACCATTTTTTGCTACATCTTATAACGATTTTTTTATTCATCAGGGCGATCGAACTATTTTTCTGTGACTCTTTTTATAGTGAAAAATACTGTAAAAAACACCCTGTTATATTTTTCTCTTTTGTCTATTTAACGACATCTGTTATTTTACTTTGCTTATACAACCGTTAACCGTTGGAAAGTCGTAAGAAGTCACTCAAGATTTTTACTATTTTTGCGATGATGTGTGTGTGCGATCACGATAAGGCCTAAACGCTTTGTTCGAATTTGTTTGCTGAAAGTTGGTACGAACGCAACATAGCATGAACCCTATTGATTTTGGTGAATCTAGAACTTATAGTTTTTTTTACAATTACACAAAGAAAAATTCTTTATCATTTTGTCCTATGGCCTAAATGTTTAAAGTGCGATAGCGTCTAAACGCCTTATTTAATTGAGCTGAAACTTTATACACATATTATAGATCAGGAGTGTTCAACCCACGGCCCGCCGTATAGTTTTCTGCAGCCCGCGAGGAGACTAGCGATATTTACAGTTTGACAACTTTGGTTAACACATTAAAAATAAATAAATCCGTTCTGACTTAAAAAAAAAAAAAAAAAAATTCAACGGTTATGTTAGCAAAAGAATCACACTGTTATAATGAAACCTTATTAAATCCATTATTCATTCTTTTTATTATAGTTATTAAGGTATAATCTTTTTTTTTTTTTTGCGTTATTGCTAATTTATGAAGGAAAATAATTTAAATTAATATATTCAGCTCTGAATCTTCACCCTGCTCTCCCTCGAAAAAAGGCATTTCATTATAATTCATGCACTCACAAACATACACATATGTGTCATGTGTGCATATACGATGCGGCGGCCCGCCTAAATAAAACAGATTTTCTGTGCGGCCGCCAAGTGTTTTGGGTTGGACAGGCCTCTTATTAAATCACCGTCACACGAATTGTATATATTTTGGTAAATTTATCATTCATAAATTTTTTACAGGGACACAACGAAAAATTCTTTTTTATTATTATCTACAGAATCAAATTATTTGAAATGCAATAGAGTAAAAATTAAACAATACAGAAAAATACTGAAACGACCAATTATAATTTTATTTTTGTTTATTTAATGAGTGGTCTTATATATTCTTTAACAAAAAAAGTAACGCACCAGGAAGGAGTAATGCAAATTGGACACAAATTGACATACATACAGGTTTTGATGGAATCAAGCACCAATTCATCATTATCGTCAATCCTACGTGCAACTGGTACTTCAGTGACTTCAAATACCCTTAATAGGCGGCTCAGTGGGGTTGAGCTCAGTCCCCGGATCTCTCTTCGACTGAGGACGTTTGGAGCATCATAAAAAGGGTCCTACAACCAGCTCGGGATTTTACCAATCTAACGCAACAATTGGACAGAATTTAGCACGATACTTCACAGGAGCACACCTGCCAACTCTATCAATTAATACCAAGCCGAATAACTGCGTACATAAGGGCCAGACCTGGACCAACGCGTTATTGACTTGTTTACTTTGTGAGGCCCTTTCTCTTGATTAAATCATTCAAATTTTCTAAAGCTGTAATCAATTGTTTTTCTCCACATGTACATCACACCTACCATTTTTTGTCCCATTCGGACGCCCCATTCCACCTCATCTACCAATTTTTGTCCCCATTTCATCTTGGTGTGTCTTTTTTTTTTTTTTCCCCTTTGGGGTAACATGAAATTTAAAAACTCTTTATTAATTTTATTAACCTTTTTCAAATTGATACTATTATTTTAATTTAGTCAAAATACGATTCAAAAGAGAACACATGATAAATCACCTGGTTAAAATATATTATAATCATTTTAAAAGTAAATTTAGCTCTTTGTGTATATAAATAGGAAATAAAGTGCATATAATTTGTAATTAAGCGTATTATAGTGAATCTCAGTAATATCTGTATAGTAAACTTAATTTAGTTTTTTTTTTTTTTGTGTGTGTGTGTGTGGTGTCAATAAAAGAAGGTGAAACGTAACTTTTATACGAGGCCTTTCTAAAGGATTCTGATCCATAGTCACGTGAGATTCTGGGAAAGCCACAGAAAATTACATAAGCAGCTAAACCAGCAGTATAACTGACCTGGTTTCGAATCCCACCTTTCCTGTTTACCAGCTTCGTAAGTAGAACTTCACAGCTTTTGGTGGTACCACTTCAAATAACAACCGCACATAAACCGTAGTGTATCCAAATATTTTTATATGCCCCTGTAAATGAATTATAAGTGCAGCACGTACGACTTTTCACAGAGAACATATTATTTTACACGTCAGAAAATTTTAGTTTTATTGGACGATCAATTTATATTTAAATAATTTACAGCACAGACAGACTTACAGACAAACCGAAATCATAAACATTTTGTTTTCTTTCGAACTATCATGAAAGTATTGAAACAAATTCTTTTATTTTGCAAAATTTTTTAACATGATTTTAAGGGTTTGTAAAATACAGAGGGCTTCAAAATATAATTATAATGAAAGATCGCATAAAACACGTTTCCAACAAAAAATATTTCATTGTTTGATTTTAAGATTTACTATAATAATAATAATAATAATAATAATAATAATAATAAAAAACCAATAAACAACAGAAGATCCATACAAACGAAATTATAAAATTTGTTCCACTGTTTACACATTTTGGATTATATATATCTTTCCTGTTTTAACTTATGCTTCAGAAACTTAATTATTAATGAGTAAAATTATACAAAAGCTTCTAACAACACAGAGAAGCATGGAGATATGCATGTTAGGATTCACCTGAAGAGACAGAAAGCGAAACACATGGATTAGGGAGCAAACCAAAGTTACTGATGTCTTTCGTAGAATTAAAAAGTTAAAATGCAGCTAGAATGAGCGCCTTGCCAGAAGAAACGGCGATAGATTGGATCATCGAAGTCCTCTTTTGGATTCCGAGAGACAAGAAAAGATCAGGGAAAAAAAAAAAAAAAAATGTGTCGTTCGAGAGATGAGTTTGTGAAGTTAGGAAAAGCGGAATGGAGAAAAATTTCAGGAAACAGGGTAGATTGGGATCACTTAGGGAAGACCTTCATCTTGCAGTGGATTGACAAAGGCTGATATTGATAACATGCTATGTATATAAATATTTTATTAAAAAAAAAAAAAAAATGGTAGGGAGATGATAGCGTTTGTTGTTTCACGGCATTTCACCGAAATGCTTTTGCCAGGTTCGATCCCAGGTGCGCTCGTCGGCCTAGCCGTTCAGAGTTTTCCGTGGTTTTCTCCGAAACTTGCGTAAATACTGGCTAAGACCCTTTAGAAAAATCCCTCACGGAGGGCACT